>JAQFZY010000416.1:0-29007 GCA_034696285.1 Hypogastrura burkilli
TGAAATGTCAACAAACCGTCCCTTACGATGGAGTTCGTGGTTCCCATTAGAAAAAAGCTAATGGGCCCACCCTGTCCGTGCTAGTGTTACAGAGTTCATTCACCCTGGTTATATGTACTTCCTACTACATAATATAATATGTATTGCAACATTAGCATTATGATTTTCAATATGTATACGAAGTACAAGTACGCCGCTACGGTCTATCACACATTTTCCGCGGGATTTCACACAAGGCCAAGCAAGCTATTCATTTTCTAAAACCTTTTCTCGCATGCTAAGATAGTATGTGTATGCCATGCGCAATGGACTTAATATATGTATGTACAATCATACTGGTACTGGATGTATTTAGCGGAGTTGGTTTGAGTTTTGAATCTAAACTACTAAGGGTTTAGTTTAGTGAAGCTTGGCTGGTCAACTCACGTTCCAATAAAGTTATACATCATCCATCATCGTACTTTCGACTTGACTTGGACAGCTAGATATGTAAATATTTCTGAGCTGTTCAGGATGGAGAATGCAGTTCAAGTACCCACTTAATGGATGAACATGTATTTCTCAGAATTTTTTATTTGGATATTTACTTTTCCATTTTCCATGCATTATTGGGCCCTTCTTGGGAAAATCCGCTATTGTTCACATATAAATAATGTTCTAATAAATACGTGCATGCGGGGGATTAAAAGTTGAAACTAAAGTTGTACCTTTTACATTCAGCTAACCTTTAAATTGGATGAATAATCAGTTATTTGTGATTAAAATTAGTGTGGTTAATTGCTGATACACCTCGTCCCAAGTCGTAATCATAACTATTTTTATAACAATACAGGAAAACAATAGGAACCGAGGACGTAGATTCCGCAGGCATTGAGCTTGGGCATTTGGCATAAGGCAAAAAGGTAAAGCCTTTAGGTTATGGGAAGAATTCACCAACCGAGCTTGAACGAGAGGATCTAAAACACGAAGCCTCTCGAATGGTTTTATGGAGGGCCTGTTCAATTTCAGCCACGATTCGACTATCCACAAAATACATACATAGATACTGAGACACGAGTCGGGTCGGGATTCGCATATCGCAGATCGCAGACACAGGGCTAAATAGGCCTAATGGACTTCCAAATAACTTAACACCTTACTATACGGTTCGTTTCGCCTTATTTATAAATTGAAGGAAACGTTTAACGAATGATTGTTCGCGTTACAAAATTATATTCACAATTACAGTATATTTCTAGCTTGTATTTGATAGGTTACTTACACTTTAAAGTCCCGCGGCCGAAATATATCTGGTATTACTTAATACATAGATGTTTTTCGACAATTTGGATCGAAGAAAGCGTTCCGGTGAGTAGCACGTTCCTCACAACTACGTCCGTGTATTTCAACATTTATAAAACATAATGAGTACCTATACTATATATGTAGTATAGGGTATAGGTACTCGGACGTTTCCTTTTGGGTGTATGAAGACTTGCTTGTAAACCATTTTGACATTGACAGGAGGTTTCCTTTGCGCAATATAACTCATCACATCTAATGCATGTTATACTTTCCTCTCGTGTTTACATTTGTTCATTCCAGGAGGGCTTAGATACTGTGTGGCAGCTATACCAAAATAAAATTCAGTTGGTACATAACGTCAATGATAAAGTTTCAGAAAACAATTTTCTGACTTCTAACAATATTAAGTCGGAGAATCCGTAGTTAGGTACGATGCTTAATGACGTTACACGGTACTAGTCAAAACTTGAAACACCTGTTTTTATATGGTCATCCTACAAATACACATAACCTTACCATACGACCGTACAACAACGACTACTACGTTCAACTTTGAACTAAATCACTTTTAGAACAAGCAAACGGTACTTCCAGGCCCAGTAATGTACACTTCTGATCAAATGTCGAAGTAATTCTTTGTTTTACAACAACGACTACTACGTTCAACTTTGAACTAAATCACTTTTAGAACAAGCAAACGGTACTTCCAGGCCCAGTAATGTACACTTCTGATCAAATGTCGAAGTAATTCTTTGTTTTAAGATTCGGGTAAATTCTAAGCATGTTTTATTATGGTTTTAATTTGTAATCCATTCCAAACACATCCAAAAACGCCATCTTCAATGGTCAACTTATGACAACCAATGAAATGTCAGGAAGATATTTCCGGACTAAAAATAATAGTTTTCTACTTACGTGGCTACGTGCTGCGTGTACTTCCACAGTGCACACAATCAGTACAGTTTAGTGTCCAATGTCCAATGTAGCCAGGCGTATCAAAAAGGAAAAAAGGTTTTCCGATTCTCGTGTGTGAGTTGGAGAGAATCCCTTTCTGCTGCTGCAGTGTTGAGTTGGGAGAAGTGAGTCAGTTTAGTACAGTGCAGCAGGCTGGCTGGCTCAAGTCAAAGGAGAAGTTGGAAATAAGATTTGTGAATTAATTTAACAATTTAGCTAGGAATTTCGCGGATTCGGAATACTTTAGCCTTCCACTATTAGCAATCCTCTGTGTAGTGCCCTAGCGCCGAACATTACTACACATCAAGATCAAGATTGTGGGGCGTTCTCTGTTTTGTATTTTATTAATTGAATATTGAGTGCGGAACTGGTTGAACGCCCCTTGTACACATGAGTTTCAGGAGGGGAATTTTAAACTCACCAAAGATAATAATGATATTTGACATTTAGTAATTTTAAACTGTGTGTCCACTACTAAGTAACCGAGGTTGGTACACCAAAAATATTATTGACTCCCGGTCTTCCCTCCTGGCCGGTGATGTGTACTAGTGAATATGACCATCAGTACACATACAATGAAGGTAAAAGTTTTGAGTAAAATTACTACATTTAATAACTAGTATCTCAAAAATTAGTTAACAGTTGCACGTTTCTCGTTAAGTAGGCGACCAGTGCTGATTCAGAGTAACCACAGCCACAGCACAGTTGGGTTGGAGTGTGGATTTTGGTGTATTTGTCAAAAATATCCTACATTAAGTCTAGAATCTAGAATGTTACCTCAGGCAGGAAAGGTTACAAGCCGAAGTGTTACCTACAGGCACGCCATAGGTAGGGCTTCAGCTTTTCCGGAGAAAGAATTGCTATTGCTGGAGAGGAGATATACCAATTTCGGAGGTAACCTTTTCAGAGGTATCACTTCGTTCGGGGAAGTAAAATTTCCAGAGGTAACACTTCGTTCGGGTAGCGGGGATATAACATTTCCGATGGTAACACTTCGTTCGGGGATATAACTTTTCCGGAACTAACATTTCCGGAGGTAACACTTTGTTCGGTGATTTAACTTTTCCGGAGGTAGCGCTTCCGGGGTTGGTTGAACTTTTCCGGAGATAACACTTCGTTCGGGTATATAACTTTTCCGGAGGTAACGCTTCGTTCGGGAATATAACTTTCGGTTAGGTGATATGACTTTTCCGGATGTAATACACTTCCTTCGGTGATGTAACTTTTCTGGAGGTAACACTTCCGGGGTTCGGGGATATGACTTTTCCGGATGTAACACACTTCGCTCGGTGATATAACTTTTCCGGAGGTAACACTTCCAGGGTTCGGGGATATAACTTCTCCGGAGGTAACACTTCGTTCGGGCAAATAACTTTTCCGTAGGTCGCATTCTGGACTGAGATTTTTTTCAACAAATACCCAAAAACGTGAAGCTAAAAACCAACCCCACAATTGAGAGCGGTATAGGTGTTGAGTGTAAAAAAAAAGTCGTAAGGTAGGTGCTGGTAATCTTGCAGATTAATTAGGTTAGCCCATGACCCCTCTCCGGGCGGTCAATACCTTTGGGATTTCACAAAACTATAGCATGCTGGATTAAGCCACGCACATCCCCCCCCTCCCCCCCGGTCACCTAAACGATGGCATTGGGGGGTAATTAAAAGCAATTACCGTAAAGGGTAAGGATCACGAATCCGTGGTATAAGTCATCTTCTAACCTACCCATACCCCTGACCCATAGGTTACCCGTAAGCGTCACCCGGGTAACATGAGTTACCATTTGAGTTTAGGGTTTCGGAAGCCCTGAGGTGTACATAATCGAGCGCTCTCAAAGTATTTTTGATCTTGACCCCAAAAGGTAATGGTAGAGGTCACTGGGGTGTATTCATTATTGACCTGAACCATGCTTATATGAAAATGATAGTATTGGTGCAGCGCGTAGCAGGTTATTTTGAGGCAGTACCTATTTACTTACTGTAATATGTTGTGATCACTTACTGAATCACTTACTGAATTTATTATGCATAATAATTAATTTAGCTATTTTGTTACTTCTTGTCTCGCATGTGTAGGTAATTAATCGCAATTAATCAGAATGAGTAATTAGAATATTTTCGTTTCAGAGTATACGTGCACCATCCCAATTAACCATCTGGTCGAGCCTGTGGTCTATCTGGCATCGTCAGATTCCGAGGATTCCCAAGATGACTCCTCATCCTTCTCATCAGATTATGAGGGCGAAACTTACTTTGATAAGTTGTGCCGATCAAGACCTCCAAACTTTTTGGAAATGGAGAGACAAGATGACGAGTCTGACTTGATAATCCCTCTTGAGACTGATGACGCAGACTTCGGGAATATCGAAACAGATCGGAACGGCCAGATGACCTGTACCACGTGCTCGTTGGTCTTCTCCAGTAAGCTCCGGTTCGGAATACATCGAAGGCGCCATTTTGCACTCGACCATTTCGTCTGCCCAGTCTGCTTCAAAGGATTCACAAACTTAAGTCAGTGTCAGGCGCATGAGTTGAAGGAACATAAACAGGATAAGGATCCGACCTCTGGAGGCCGAAACTACACGTTTCGGACTCGAAACGCAAGGAAAACGCAAACCTACACTGAAACGCCGGAGTTCTGCGAGGAAGACGTAATCTGTGCAGTGCCTTCTACTAGCTTATATCCATATCGTGGTCCAGAGGTTAAGGGTATCTATGGTTCCTATGAGGTCGAAGTAAAATGTGGGAGGAGGGAACGGAAATCACACTGCATAATGCAGTCCAAATATGTTCTAGAATGCCAAAAACAGAAGAAAAGGGGTGAGTCTTTTCTGCTGTGTCCTGTCCTGAGTATTCGCTTTCCTAGATTTTATTAATAATATATATAAGTGTTCATCAAAAGTTGTAGTAGTCCTAAAAAGATATATGTATAAGTAATACATCCTGACATCCCATATTTAGCCTCGTAACTAGTTGACCCTTAAACGTGGGGTCAAGGTCAAAGCAAAGAGGGTGGAAAACTACCTTTTATGACTTTGCCTTATCTATGCCATGCGGCTCGCCAAAATTTTCGTCTGGTCTCGGTATCACAGACATATGATGCCAATCGGTATTTGACCCACCCTTGACCCCCCATGACCCCCCAGCTCCACCGGTGACCACAGAAGGTCAACCGTGGCCAATCCGACTCGACTATGTAATGCTCCACATCAAATTGACCAGCATGACATAGGGAATGTGACAATATGGGTCAAGCCCCAATTTGACCCACTGGTGACTCCGGAAGGTCATCGGGGGTCATTCCGACCACGCTGTAGCATGTGTACGTGGGAGCATAAATACATGTGAAACACCAATTTTCCGGCCTACCTGTGACCCCATGATCCCGGGGTGACCTTTGCGGGTCACCCAAGGTCAACTCGAGTTAGCATCGGTGTCGGCTGCCCCAAATCATGTAAGGTCATACCTCATACGCTAGAAACGAGTTTTTGATATTGACCTTTTGGGGTCATGTAGTGACCTCAAAGAGGTTACCCGCGGGTCAACCCAAGCAAACAATATTATGTGGCATATCAAAATGATCGCACCTTCCTGGGGAGCATGAATATATGTGACAAACCAGTTTTCCAGCATATCGGAGACCGCATGACCCGCAGGTGGCCTATATCTATAACCCACGGTGACTTAAAATTTGCATAAACCCACGTAGGACCATGGGGTCAACGGTTCTAGACTCAACTTTTTGCGTAGATTCTTAAAATTGGATGCTCGTTCCTAGAAAATGACTCCTTGACCCCTTCCGGGGGAGTCAAAGGTTCCCAAAAATGACATTTTATGAAAATTTCGAAATCTATGTCTTGCAGCACATCGAAATGTCCATCTGCACCTCAGGATCACAAATATAGGATGCAACACGTGATTTGATCCCACTGGTGACACCCCACGACCTCCCACCGGTGAACTCCGAAGGTCAACCAAGGTCAATCCGACTCAACCCGGGCATGTGACACATCAAATTGACCAGAATAGCATACTGAGTGTTACTTTATGGTTGGATCCATAATTTGACCCCTCCGTGGTCAACCGGTGCCCCCGAAAAGACAGCCGGGGTCAAGCCGACCACACCTTGTCATGTGACATATCAAAATAACAGTATGGGCCGGGGGTTCATGAATACAGTTGTCACACCGGATTTCCGGCCTACCAGTGACCCCAGGAGCCCGGTGGGACCCGCAAGGGTTGCCCGGGGTCAATAAATGTTAGCAACGGATTCGGATGCTCCTAGCCATGCTGGGTCATATGCTAGGAATGAATTTTTGATTTTGACCTATGGGAGTCTAGTGGTGACATCTTCCGGGGCCATGCCGACTACAAAATGTCATGTGACATGTGATCAAAATGATCGTACGGGCCTGGGGATCATGAGTTCAGTTGATGAACCAGTTTTCCGGGCTACCAGTAGTCCCACGACCCCGAAGAGACCCGGAAAGGTCGCCCAGAGTCACTTTGAGTTAGCAACGGATTCGGATGCCCCAAGGCATGCAGGGTCACATGCTAGGGAATTTTCGATTTTGACTTATGGTGGTCTCGTGGTGACCTCGAAGAGTCACCCACGGTAAACTCGAACACACCATGTCGTGTGACATATCAAAATAATCTTACCGGCCTAGGGAGCATGAATACAGTTGACAAACCCTTTTTCCGGCCTATCAGTCACCCCATGAGCCCAGGGTGACACTGTGGGTCTCCTGGGGTCAATTTGAGTTAGCTTCGGTTTGGGATACTATTTTGTACTGAATCAAGCGCTCTGAAGAAATTGTCAAAAATTCGTAGAATTGGTGGGAAATTCCAATTAACTTATTTTAAATGCCCTTCCTTATTGTGATTCGGGATTCGGTTCACTATTGTGATTAATTTCACTGTTTTGATTCGTTTTACGGTTGTGATTACTCATTACGTGTTGCACGTAGGGCGGCACACAAACGCTCGTCAGAGCACTTGTTTTTAGTATAATTTTTACTGTACTAACTTTAGTTGAATCTGTTCAATTTCAGAGACGGAATTGAAGCTTAAGGAGGTTGCTCGTTCTAATGCTGCAAAAGAGAAAAAGAAAGAAAAGCTTCGACTCGCAGCGTCTCAAGCTGAGCCTGAACCATCGCTTATAGGACCACAGGAAAGCCTGAATCGGCCTCTGGCACATCCTTCCCGACGGAGGCAACCTGTATTTTCTCGAGACGACACGAGCGGACCCAGATGCTACTTCTGCTCCTTATGTGGATTCAATTGTGAGGATGAGCTTGGGATTCATGCTCATCAAGAACTGTTTCATCCCGAAGTATCTGTAGCTAACCTCCTTCACTTCCTATGCGTGGACAAGTCATTGCGAGAAAAAAGAAAGAAAGTAGAGTCAACTAAAGTGTCCGGAAAGAACGGGCGAGGTCGGCCGAAAGGAAGTCGGAATAAGAATACGCTTAGTCTGAAGGAGCGTAGCAAAATAGAGCGAAGGAAGGAAGCGAAACTTTTTAAGGATCGTAAACACATTCCTCGGATCTGGGAGAAGCCCAGCGGGATGCCGCTCACGGACGAGTTTATGTTTGCCATTGGTTTAACCAGAAAGTCGGACGTCCTCCTCGGGCCGAGGAAGAGACAATCAGTCATCTCCTCCAGTTTAGTCCGAAATTGCAGAAGAGCCATTTCCCCCGCCCCTGGAATGAAGAAAAGTGTTCGGGTTGTAATGAAACGAGTCTCCCTCCAGCATAAGAAGGTCTTCTTATGTGACCATTGTAGTTTCTACTCAACGTCAAAGACTGAGGTCCGAAGGCATCGACGAAACGATCACTTAAAAAATCTTCGTCAGCCCCAAGCAGCCGAGGAGGATGGGACAAGCACTAATAATGGTGATGAATCATCCGGTTCCAAAAAGGCACACAAGCACACGAATGGGACATTTCCGCCCCCTTCGAACTTGTTAATGGCAGCTCTGGCCACTGCCCCTGGTCCTAGCTGTAAACAGGGAATCCCGGTACAAAAATTTAGCTGTCAGTCGTGTAATTTCAGTGGATTTTCTCTCAAAGAGCTGGAAACTCATGAAGTTAGTCATAGGAGTGTTAGGGTCCAAATGCAGGAAGTGTCACCGGAAGTGGTCCATTCCCATGCAAGAAGTGCGTCAGCCTCGTCTGCTTCATGTTCCAGGGCCGCCTCCCCGCCAAGGAAAAAGACGAAAGTGAAAGTTGACTAATTTCTTAGCCAGGTCAAACTTTGCATCATTGGGCAAGGTATCTGTGATTGATTCTTGCTGTCCAAACTCTACTAAACACATTCACTGTACTGGAGGTTACTCTACAGTCCTTATTTAAATAGTAAAAGTCTGAACCTCAACATGAAGTGAGTTCATTGAATTAGTTAACCTTCATTTATATTTTTGGTACTACTTTACTAAGTGTAAAACGACATGTAAGATGAGGGCGTGGCAAAGAAAGTTAGCCCCATGTAGTTTCAATGCGTACGTCCCTCGCACAGTTCCTTTCCTAAATGGGTGTGTTACGGATTCATTTCGTAGCGTACATTTCTGTAGTGAGAATGGAGTGTTTTACTGAGTTGCAATTTTGGTAGTTTCCTACGAAGTGAGCTCTTGTCTGAAACCATCTCTACTTCCATTCCAGGAAGGTGATCTGAAACTGAAACATTAGTTGGTATTACTCCTTACCAGTTGATACATCCAGGCCTAATTACCTTTTTTCAAATATATACCGTATTTATTTTACCTTGCCTGCTTATATACATACATAAGAATTTCTAAATTACTTTCAGCGTATCCTATCTGCAGTGAACTATATGAAGCGTATAGATTTTCAGAAAATTGTTATCACGTACCAACCAAGTACATTCGCCAGTATGGAATAAAAGTTTATGATGCGCTATGTCACGGGATACTTGTACTTGGCTTGTACTGTTTCCGAAATGGTCACTATTTTGTTTTAATGAATTACTCATTTATGTCGCGTTGTTGGCCAAGCTTAATTGTCCGGTTGGAGATTTTGTTAGATTTCGACCGTTAATGCCTTTTGGATAGATTTTGACAGCGGCGTTGTTGCAGCATCAATGTAGGTACGTACTATTTAGAATATTAGAAGGAGCTTAAAATAAGGAATGCTTAAGAAGACTCCGGCCTTGCCTTAGATTAAAGCCAATTCGGCTCCCACGCTTGGCACTTTGGTCAGGTTCATGGTTCTTGAGTTCCTATTATTGGTGACTGATGGTTCTGCCTGCAGGTGTAGGCGTGGCAGGTATGAAGTCATAAAATGTATGTCATACTGTCATAATGAACATCTTTTATGAGTTGACTGAGAGAGTCACTTGATTTCTTGGTTCATTGGGTGGGATTTGAAGTACAGAGGAGTTATTTATGAAATACCTGGATGGGAACGTAGCAGATACTTTTATAATGCTCTATAGCTACTTCAGCAAAAAAAAAAAACGCATTTCCACCTGTAATTGGACGTAATCATATTTAGCCGATGTTAGGAGATGGGAATTTAGCAATTCCGATTGAAGATGTCGCACGCTCGAATCCCTTTGCTGAAATTTCACCCGGCACGGTCGGAAGCTTATTTCCCCGTTCTACAATTAGTTGACTGTGCTGTTAAGTTACCTTCTGGGAAATATAGAATATAAATGTTTATCCGCCTATATCAATGCAACGTGTACAATTTAGGACTGCAGTGATTACATCTTCTTGTATAATAGCCGGTTTATAGGACGTATAGGTTCAGCGTGCGGCTACTGCTGTCAGACCCCGAGTAGGAGTCAGTATCTAATGCAAATCTGGTCATCTCAAAGATTTCGGCACTCCATCTCCATGTCCCTGTCTTTTCCTATTCGTATTCCTATTTAATAGGATACAACCGTACTACGACTTTTCTCTTTGAATGGAAGATGAGGATGAGGACGGTTCATGACCGGCCGGACACCTTCTCCCATTTTATACGCCGGCTTTAGCAGCAGCAGTTCTTCGAACTTGGACTTGGGACCTTTGTCATCTCTAAGCTCCTCTGCTATAGGGAAACAATTAAGCTCCTTGGCAGCGTCATCCCCGCCTTCATAATCCCTATTACGTAATAATGAATTTTCTGTGATTCTTCTTGCCGAGAAAAAAAAACGCTTATATTTAATGCTGACCCAAAATATGTTTAGCCGAAAATAAATAAGCAAGCTAAAGTAAAGACGAACATTCAGTAAAATAGTTATATTTGTAGTACAAAATTACCATAAACTATAGTAGTGTAATTTACGTAATATTGCTTAATTGATATTTTCGCCATAAATATTTGCGGCTAAAATTTATATTTTATGAGCTGAACCAATACTAAAATTAAATCCCTCGAAAACAGTATTCAGACGTCGATGAAGCAGACATCTTTCATGCGACGCTGCCGCAATATGTATCTATTTTTTTTAAATGTTTGAATGGTCAATTAATCAGCCAACTATTACATTGATATACATGTAAGTACAGATATATCATAAATAAGTAGGTATTTGTGTTTTCGGTAACCTCATAAAGATATGAGTAGATAATGTAGAATTGGTAGCGTAGAACCAATAGAAAGTAATCATTCAGCCCGAAATAATGAAATTAATTATTTTGAAAACCTGGAATTTAGGTAAATTTAGTTTTGTAGCCCTTTAGGCATTGGAATGACTTAAAAGGGTCCAGGACTAGGCAAAAGCCCCATTGTTGGCCCAGACTTCTGTATAGTGCCCGAAGCCGAAATCCCACCTGAGATCCTGAGAAGCCCAAATCCCTGCAAGCACACGGTGGATGGCCTAACCAGCCTAGCCCAAGTCCCACCATTAATGCCTTATTACTACATCCTGCCTCAAACTACTCTTCTTCTCAATAATGGAGTATAGGCCTCGTGCAGCATTACAACAATACGACATACCTGAGCATATTTCCTAGCTTACCTGGCCCGAGAGCTATGCCACAAGATGTACAGGTTCTCCTATACCAGCCTCTGTCTAGGACTCCTCAAGAACCTCCGGCCTTTCTTCCCAACAAACAGCACAACAATCCGGCGGAGAGCCTAATATTCAATTGAGGCTCATCGGCAAAGGCACAACACGGAACTCTGCCTTATGCCAATAAACTTGAGCTCCATCTTTCTGCACCATTACGTCAGGTCCCCGTTCAGGCCTCAGTGACAGTTATTGGTTTACCAAGTTTCGTGAGTTGAATATAAAAAATATTGGCTGTGACAATATTATTAGCTAGCATCTTGAATTAGACGTGTTTGGAGCGCCTTGAACTGTAAGCACATATGAAGTGATCGTGAATACTGGTGTGACGAAAAATTTGACCCTTTGTAAAGCCGTTCCAAAATTAGATTTTAAGTAGACTAAAGAAAAACGGAATATTAGGTTCAATCAAGATAATGCTCAAGGGATTTGTTTGTGTACAGGAATACTGAGCTTTTCCTGAATTTGGAGTTAAGGAGTCGCGTAAAGATTCCCTGAACACCTGAGTCGCAACGTCAGGAATTAACTGGACATCGGACACTACAATTATTGAGAAGACCGTCAATTTAAGAAAACATTGAATGGCAGGGAATACTGGGATATCTGCATACATC
Source organism: Hypogastrura burkilli (assembly GCA_034696285.1). Classification (NCBI taxonomy): domain Eukaryota; kingdom Metazoa; phylum Arthropoda; class Collembola; order Poduromorpha; family Hypogastruridae; genus Hypogastrura; species Hypogastrura burkilli. Next base: position 11,864 of record JAQFZY010000416.1, read on the forward strand.
TGCTAGATTTTTGACCTGTGTCCATGCTTGAGCCATACTACTACTGCTGTGACAAAAAGCTCCCGTTAAAGTGTGACATTGGCATTGTCCACGCTGTATGGGAAGGCAGCCGACGGAACCAAAAGTGATGAAACTGAACCTCGAGCCGCAAATATTTAACTTTCCAATGAAGTGCAAGTGTGAAACTAGTGCAATAATTTGAACTTAATTCTTACGCTGATACGATTGCAACTTATCCTACCTTATGCCGTCGTACTGGGTGAAATTTCTGTGGGATCCTGAATTGTGAAAAGCATATCATCATAATTCATTTCATATTTGTATTCTTCGGAAGTTGTGGTCTAAATTCACACGGATTACTCCAACGCGAGTACGAAACGGAATCGTACACATAAACATAATATACGCAAGCCGAAGCTACTACCAACTGACGGCTTGGGTCGAGAGGGACGAAGTGTAATTACTAAATTAATCATGAGAACCGGGACAGGCTACGAAGAAAAGAAAAAGTAAAGCAAATCGTGCCTTCTGTACTGTCCTGCTTTCATTCATTGGGAAATTACACCACTATCGGATTTTGAAATCTGAGAGACTTCACATGTGAACTTTGAAATTTCAGAGAAATCTTGCTCAAGGTCTCTGGAAAGAGAAGTTAGGCGTTCTGCGTTTTGCAGAGGCTCTTGAGCTTGACAAGAGTGCTAGATCATGTAAAGTGGGGCTCCTTGTCCCAGTACTGTGGAACCGCTCCTTTGCACCTTTCCACCCATTTAGACCGCCTTTGTTTTCCTAAACATTGTGTAGCCGGGCTTATTGTTGGAGAGGCCATTGTGGGGGCCGTGCTGGGCCTATTTTAAGTAAATAGAAGATGCGGAGCCCAATTGTGATCCGGAGGCTCGTGTTCCTGATTGTACTCCTTCCCTATCAAGGTAAGCTTATGTCATTATGTTGGGGAGCCAGGCGTGGCAAGGAGATGATCCTCTTTTATTCGCCAAGGATATCAAAATATGAGCTTTTTTTGCGCTTCGTACGGCCCAGCAGGTAAACAAACCTTTGAGGCTATTTACCTGCCTCAGATTCTGGGCTGTTACATATCCACTCGTTTTCGCGTCAGGCTCTTTTGATTTCGATGATGAGTCTGGTTGCTCAACTTATTTTCCCAGTTTGAGTTCTTTATATAAAAAGATGATCATGATGTGGGATCCTTCTTTGGCGGAAGACGGTTTTTTTCGTAGATTAAACTTGAAACAGGAAGTGTTTTTATTTTAGCTGGGCCCTGGAGCAATTTAAGCCTTCATTCATTGTGAGTAGGCGTGCCTTGGCCATGCAATTATTAATAATACACTATGGGCTCATCATCATTAAGGTTTGCAATAACCATGAATCCAAAATACTGAAATAAGGGATTATTCCTGTATACTTTGTAGCGGAAAAATACTCTTGATTCCGTATCCCACCATTATGATTGATGATTCATGACCGGATGGGGTCAGGCGTTTGACCGCATCTGTGCTTGTGAATTAGTGAATTTAAGAGGCAGAAATGAAATATTTATTGTAGAATTTGACAAAGATAGAATTGGAAACGATTTTTGGGGGTCGGATTATTCCGTTTTAGCCAATACAGCTAAATTGCCGATGGTACTGTATTTGTAGATCGTAATATAGCAGGGATACGCCGTACATATAATTACGCATTATTTTGTTTATTAAACGTAATACTCTTGGAAAATAGTTATAGTCCACATTTCGTCTTTGTTCGTATCTGCTTTTAGGAACCTTCGGGGACCAGCCGCCGTACTTTACGAATGACCTGAATAATCATGTAATAGCGGAAAACACGCCGGTCGGTACGCCAGTATTTACGCTAAGGGGAGTTGACCCGGAGAAGGCCGAGCTCCGCTATGGGATCATGGGGACGGACAAGCTGACCGTGGATGAGAAGACCGGCGTCGTGACCATTGCCAAGCCTATTGATCGGGAGGTACGCACGCCTTCTGAGATTACATTTAGCACTGTGACTTGGCCAATTCTGAAAACAGTAGCGGATTCCCTGTTTCCTGCGTATAATGTTGTTCCTGTTTTATGTTGTATTTACTGTTGTATCCAATTCGGAAACAAATCAGCGTAAATTTGCATACATAATCATTAGCGAAGTGTATCAACGTGGCGTATTTTGCTAAAGGCTTGTCCCCGCATAGAGACGAGCACGGTGGCTTCACGTGCACGTCGTTTAGAATCTTTCAAATTGCGTTTACGCAGTCCATTAGTAATTAATTGAGTTAATGTTCCCCTACAGGTTGAGGCCCAACTCAGGGTCTCAGTGACAGTGGAAGACGTGGACCAAGGGAACCTGGTCGTGGTCAAGAACGTTGTGCAGATTGCGGACCTCAATGACAATCCCGTAGAGTTCCTAAACAAGGTTCGGGATTGCGAATTTATCCTTTTTGTATAGTAGTATCTTATTGGTCAGCTTCGGGATAATTCATTACATATTCTAGTGGGTTGAGTCTCCTAATTACTCATTTTAGTAAAGCATGATCTGTATCTCCGCATTCATATTGCCGGAGCAGAGGAATAATGGAGTAATAATAATGCTTCTACATACGAATATTAACCGATCTTTAAATGCTTGGAATTTCTGCAAATTTAGGATTTCGTGCATAGATTCTGCAGACTACTCGATCCAAAACATCGAAAGCTGCATGAAGAAGTCATCTATTGTTCTCACGCAGTTTTAACTAAACTGAATCATATACAAGTAAAGGTTTTCTTGAATGGCGTGCATAGAAAATTTAGTAATACTTACTGTGTTACTGTTTGCATACATTGATGGGCAATTATCTTTCACGTACTCCCTGTACTTTATATAGGTACCTAAATACGTACGAATTAGCTAATCAATCGTAATTTAAAATACATGAAGAATAATTTCAATTGATTAGAATCGTAGCTCACAGAACTAATTTCTTTATCATCTGTAGTTCATGACCGTTATTGAGGCACTGTGAAAACGCTTATATTTTTTATCACCAATACCATTTGATCTTCCGGTAAAAGTTATATAAAATTCAGCTGAGTAAATTTTGTTTTTGTTTTTAAAGTCCAAACCTAACATAGACTAACTTAATACCTATTTTCTAACTGCGGTATTTTAACATAACATAATAGGGATTGATCGATCCAAACCTAATCCAAAAATTCGACTAAATATACTGACTTTATTTGGAATTTTATACTAAAATCGATGTGAATTTCTTTTTGGAAGTATTTGTTCACATTAACTTTTTTATGCAGTATTAGGTACAACATAATTGTGCCTTGTGCTCACAAGAGCGCTGACAAGCTATAGCCCATTCCTCCTAATGGTTAATTTTGTGCCTTTGCAGAGTGCCTACGAGTCCATTGAAGTGATGGAGGACATTGGAGTGGGCTCAAGAGTCCTCACCATCACACTACGAGACCCCGACTTAACTGGGCTGGAATTGAGTCTTAACTGTACTCCTACTCAACAGGTAAGCTCTTTCATCCTTCTCCTACTATTCTCTACATTAGGACCCGCAAAAACGTCGCACTCGCATTTCACATTCCTGTAGGTACCAAAAATGCCCAAAGTCTGAATACCGGTTTTTGGCAATTTAGTGGGTAAAGTGTTTCAGGCCTCGCCTCTAGGACTCTCTGAACGTGAAGGAGTTTTAGCTTGCACCTTGTGCAAGGATCCTTGATGATGGGACGGATTTTAGCGGAGAAGTAATTCATAATTTGAGTTTGGGAAAAGGAACTCCCTTCCCACTGATCCTGATTACGTAGCGTAGGTACAATATTACATTGTTACGTTGGCTCAGAAACTAAAGTAGGCCACTCAGCAGGAATAATGAATATGAATTGACATGCCTTTCCTCTCCTTTACTCATTATTATGGAGATGAGTAGTCCCAATACCTATGTATATGATATTTATAATAGCAATTCGACTATAGTAGTAGTCTTATCCCGAGGCAGGCTACTACTAGTATACATTTTAGCAATTACAATGCTGGGATCCCAAAACCAGTACCCTAAAACAGAACATAGTTTTAAGTTGTAGTCGCTACTTCATTAGATAGCATCTATACAGTCAAACATTTCGCAAAGTCAGGAATCTACTAATTCTGTAATTTCGGCAAGTAAAGATTGCGAGCCGCCTTTGCGAAAATTAGTCTGCTCTCTCTCAAGAATACGACTTATTACTTGTCCGGCTTCTCGTGCGCTAACTTAACTATTGCAATTTGTAATATTACACGGAACCGCACCTACGCGTGACAACTGAGACCGAAAAATAAAGTGAAAGTCGGCGTTCATAAATAGCGACGTATGTATATATAAATGTACTGTCGGTTAAAGCATAACTTAATTATTGATTACCTAGGTTTGTAGTAATTGGGCCACACAAATATAGAGTAACTAAAAAATATTAATTCAGCGTTTCGTCGCGGGTTTATTCGCCATATTTAGGCACTAACGAATTTCGAGATACTTATTTAGAATTTCAAGCCAAATCCGAAGAATAAAAGGATATTTAAATTAAATGACGATAATAATAATATTACGGCATTCGGATTTTGTAAAAGTTCCAGCCTCTTAAAAATAAGAAACTAAAAAATATCCGAATTCTGAAGTCAAGTCTTAATCACAGCAGCAGCATAATATCCCCTTGAGACACTTGAAGGGCAGGCATAGGATTTCCTGGACGCAGGCACAGAGTAAGTAGGATATAAGGCAGGAGAGCACGATGAAGGCTACAAAGATCCCTAGACCTAGCCAGACGTAGTCCATTGTTGACCATCTGTAATTAAATTCAGAATCCCATTAGTTCCGGCTCAGTGCCTATAAATGAGCCCCAGAAGGAGATCTCCATATTCAGATTTAAAGTGCAAAACTGGATCCATACCCATCATCATCCTCAGGTTCTTCTGTAGTTGCATCTGCAAGCCGTCCGCTAATGGGACCTGCTAGGGCTTGGGCCAGAAGCAGGAGGAAGGCCAAGGATTTCAACAACCGCTTCATTATTCAGGAATCTTAATTTTGGGCCCACAACACTGTTCTAAAAGCGTAGCCTAATTTTGTACTAGCGGTTCCTTCCCCCCGACAGAGTATTGATGAGTAAGTTGAGGTTCTAAGTGACAAATTAGGGCTGAATTTTATACGGGATATGGGCCCAGGCCCTTATGGCGTAACCTTCCATGGAATCACTTATCACTGCTGAAAGATTAGATAGGCATTGGAATGACTAAAGATAACTTGGAGCGACAGCCTACACTGGAGCATATACATATGTATGTACATAAAGTAATGCATACTGTCGACGGATGACGTAGGTGATGCCAAGGAGGCAAGGCAAACCCGGCGGTTCCGTATTATAACCATAACTATGGTTTCAAAATTCCAAATCATAAAACTGAAGGACCGTACATGTTAATCACCAGTTTTGAGTGAGTCAGCCCAATATGAACGACTTTTAAATCTTCATTCTGTTACGTGGGAACACAATATAGATGATAACAATTAATTACTGATTTGATTACCGTTGATGCATGGTTTTACTAGGATATTTATATTTCATAGGAAGGCTTATATACTGAGGACTCGTAATTTGGCCGTATCCAAATTTCGAATGTAAAATCTATAAATAAGACCAACCTACTCAAAATCCGTTGTTTTACATAATGCAGTTTGCCATTTAGTAATTCGTAATATATTCCAAAGTACTAATTCAAAACTTTGTAAAAACAAGCTCGCCCTTGGTAATAATTGGTCCGTATCGAAACGGTGGGCAGAAGGTGAAATTAAATTTTGCTGACAGGTGTGTCATGTGTCATGTCCCTGTGCGTACATTTAGGCTATTCTGTACACTACCTAGAAGACTTGAAAAGACTGCATCAAGTTCGCAAAATGAGCATAACACTTCCGAATTCGTCTAAAGTCTTTGCCTAAGATGGGCTGATTGTGGATAATGATGATGATGGACGTTAATAATAGGCCTACAACGGTTCTTTGTCTAATTACGAGGCTCTCTCAAGAGAAGCAAGACTGAACTCATAATCGTAGTAACTCGTTATGCGTACGACCTATTCAGAGCGTGGGGCTCGTCTCTTGGTTACAGGAACGAAATGCGAAATGCTACGCCTGGTTAATTATTTAGCTAAGTTTTGAATATTACGAGACGCTTTACGTAGTTGTGGATTAAATATTATGATTCTTGTCCATTTAGTCACCGGAGGCCTGCCAAGTGTTCCCGATTGAGGTCCTTGAAGCCACGTCTGGCCTCCTGAAGGCGGAGATGAGGCTGGGAGAGAAACTAGACTATAACAGGCGCTCACTGTATCAGTTCGTCTTGACTGCTACTGTAAGTTCTAACACTCTCTTAAGATCCCTGGGATCCCTAATTAGATTAAGATCTGTTGGATCTGGTGCACCGCCAGAGTAAACAGAAAATAGTTTTGTAGTTGGGGGAATTAGGATCATTGTGGATATGCTCTGATATTATTATAAGTACCTGCAAATTAATGGCTTGCTAAATGCGGCCGGCTCAGGTTGACCCGAAGCCGGCTATAATAGCACTAGTTCTTAAGGATACCTGTTTTTTAATTTGGCTCATAATATCAAATTTTGAATTAAAGAAAAACTTACCTAATTTAAAAAAAAGCATGTCTACGTATGGAGTATTAAAGTATAATACCTCCTTTGAGCTAAACGATTTTTATGCGATGCTACAATGGCAAAACTTGTCACTTCCTAATATTGAACTATGAAAATGATGTCCTGATAGGACGGAGAGCACAGTAGCACGGCCGCCGTCCTGATTCGTGTTAAGGACGTCCAGAACACGGCCCCAGTCTTTGTTGGGGCAATGTCAGGGCGGGTCATGGAGGACTCTCAGGTCGGAACCCTCGTCATGATCATCGAGGCCCGGGACGGGGACTTGGGCATACCCCGCAATATCAAGCTAACGCTCCTGTCAAGTAAGTACATACCTCATAAGATCACGAGTACTCGGGTAAACGAAGCTGTCGAAGTGTTCAGAGCTGTCACACTTAAACTAAGTTGATGTCCAAAATGCTGTCGGCGTTCAAAGTGTAAATATTCATAATACTGTACATATTCCTCGCCAACAGATCCTGGAGATTCGTTCCAGCTGGACTCCAAGACGGGTCACTTGATAACGACGAGGCCATTGGACAGGGAGACCCTTGGTAGCATGCTTACACTAGTTGTGAAGGCCCAAGAGCTCCCACGCGGAGAAGAGCTTCTGATCGGCAGAATCCAGCCAGAGGTGGACGTCCTGGAGACAGTGGCTAACGTCACGGTCCTCATTGACGACGTATGTGCAATTGACTGACCAATGAAAGCGTCTACTTGTATGAGTACCTATTACAGAGCTCGCAAGGGAGCAGTATTATATTGTTCTAATTACGTTATATGCAGGTCAACGATTTTGCTCCACATTTCAATCAGAAGGAGTTCTGGACGGAGATCAATGAGAACACGGAAATAGGCACGCCGCTCCCGGACCTCGACATCGTTGTCACGGATGAGGACTCGGTAAGTTAGGGACTAACATATTGCGCGAAATATTCAGCGGTGACATCTGTTTAGACAAGCTGAAATTTAAATTGAAACCCATAATATCTTTAACTTAAATACAAATGGCTGTAAACATAAAATTTTACAAAAGTATCGCTAGCGCTTTCTGGTTGGTGTGTCAATAAAATAGTTACGCAGAGAAGCGAAAACTCAGCGTTCGATAGTATTGTCATAAGCTTAACATCTCGTACCTCGTACGTAGTACTGACTTATGTATTCTGTAACGAAATGTTCACGAAAACCGAGAGAATGTTTCAGAGTATATAATCGAATCATTTCGATCCTCGGATAGTCAAAACTTGACCTTTTAATTCGCTACTTTTCCAGGGAACATTTGCAGACTTTACATTGAGGATTGATGGGCCGCTCTCTGAACTCTTTGACATTGGTAAGTGTCACATCTTACATTATTTAATTAAATGACTCAGTATTAGTGCTGCCCAAAAAACAAAGACTTTAGCAAAAAAGAAAAAAGGCAAATCAAATTTAAATTTTGCGTATAAATATTTTAGTTTGTTTACACTGGATTCAATTTTTTTTGGATATTCCGTTCCCGGTAAGATCGATATTTAGGTTAAAATACATAGATTGTTCCTTTCCACACTTTAGAGCTATCATCTAGACTTTTTAGGTAGCAATGGAAGGCAATAGAAGGCATAGTTATCGAATAGGTTACTCTCTTCATAACGATCTGTTATGTCTGTTATTAAGTCAAAGCACACGTAGTTGCCCACTAAAATGTAATGCACTCGCAGCAGACCCTACCTCTGCTTAGAAAAATACTGAATTGAGAATTACGTAAACGTCGCTAACCATTTCGGAATAATACGAATAAACGCATTCCGACAAGGACAAACACCAAACCTACCAGATACATGAAAACAAAAGGAGTAATACAGAATAGTATCAAACTAGCATACTCGAATGTTTTGTTGTAGAGCCCAAAATAGTGAGCGGAAGTGCACGTCCTACAATTCGCGTGAAGAAAGCTTTTGACTACGAGAACCCGAACGAGCGGAAATTCCTTATTCTGGTAATTCAAATAATATGCATTTTTTGAAGTAATATAATTTGCAAAGCTCAAAAAATAAAAACCAACTTTCACACATTTTCAGATTGTGGCTCAGAATATCGAGGAGCCTGAACTGTCTTCGACCTGCACGATATCCGTCTCAACCAACGATGAAGTAAGTTTGCCAGCAGCGTTAAGCTTCGCGTATAACTATAATGTATTAATATACATTTACGATGTCAATTACAATTTGCAACCCTTTGTACGCCTTTAGAATGACAACCGTCCACGGTTCAGCCGAGACGTGTTCACGCTCACAGTGCCCGAGTCAGCCAAGCCCGGGACCCGAATCGGCTCAATAATCGCCACTGACCCCGATTCCAAGGAATACGGAAACGAAGGGATCGTCTATCAACTAGTTGGGTCTGGGAACAAAAAGTATGTCCAGCATTTATTAGCTAAACAGCGCTGCGATTTTAAACTGTTTCAGTACTGACGCTGAACCCTTCACCTCACATTAATCTTGCAGGTTCTCAGTTAACGCAAAGACAGGGGACATCTCGGTAGCTGAGTGTCCCAACGTGGGCGACAACAATACTGTGACCGTGGCCAACTGCCTCGACTATGAGACGCAGAAGACTTATGACTTGCTCTACATGGTGAGTCCGCCGTTCATAGTTTGTTCATGATAATTATTAGTTAATCGCCAGTTTTCCCAAATAAGTTCGAAATTTGTTACCGCAATTTCATTATTCCAGGCTAGTGATAGCTACAAGATGGACGGCTTCATCCACTCCATCGTTCCGCTTCAAATCCTACTCACTGACAGCAACGACAATCAGCTCTTTTTCGAGTCCAAGTTTGCACGGACGATCCTGGAAAACTCTCGTCAGTTCGAGCCACGATTCTACATTACGGCCACAGACGTGGACCAAACTTCCATCATAGCCTACAAGCTCCTCCCAACATCGGCCGCCCAGTACTTCCAACTTGACGAGACCACGGCGGAGCTGTCCATCAAGTCCCTTGTCCTTCCACCAGGAAACTATTCCTTCAACGTGTCGGCCAATGACGGGGTCTTTACGGCCACCACCCCGGTCTCTGTTACAGTGCTGGACGTCAACAATAACAACCCCGTATTTGACCCAACGCTCCAACGGGTTCTGAACATATCTGAAGACGCCGAGATCGGAACTCTTCTTGTGCAGCTCCAGGCAACGGATAAAGACTTTGAAGCCAACGGGGAAGTTCACTACGAGATTGAGTCTGGGGCCCGAGGCTACTTTGACATAGATGAAGAGTCCGGGGAAATCATGCTTGTGAAAGAGCTGGACGATCGGGTCCTGTCACATTTCGAACTAACTGTGGCTGCCTTTGACCTCGGGACCCCGCCCCTACGAACCCGGACTACGCTCCATGTGACGGTAGACAACGTCTACACGCCGTTGCCGGAAATCCTGCCAAAGGCCCAGCGGGCCCAGGTTTCGGAATCCGCTAAGATTGGTGACCTCGTGACCCGGATCCAAACGAATATGAAGAGACTTGGGTTGGACGAGGACGACTTTGACCTGAACTTTGAGTTTGTTCAACCAATGGAAGCCAGAAACTTGGACAACAAGGCCGTGGCGGACTCCGAACTATTCCAGGACTGGTTCCAGATTAATAAGGAAGGGGAAGTCACTGTGGCCGGTCCGCTGGGGCGGGACATGGTGACCTCAGTCAACCTAACTGTGATGCTTACTTCGGAAAATTCTAAACCGGGGTCCCAGAGTTTCGGGACTCTGTTCATAACAATATTCGACGTCAACCAGCGGAGCCCAATCATTGAGGACGTGGAAATTGAGACTTACGAAGAGTTGCCGCCCGGCATGACCATCCTTACGCTCTCCTGTGAGGACCCCGAGGGAGGTCAGATCTCAAACTATTACGTTAGCCAGGGCTCGGAATACGTGAGCATTGACAACAAGACAGGGGAGATTAAGATTGCGGGCCGGCTGGACTACGAGGAGCGGCCGCTCTACAACTTCACCGTGGTTTGCGTGGACTCGGGCGTACCGCAGCTGTCTTCAACCGGCACGGTCATGGTCTCACTCTTGAATATCAATGATAATCCGCCTGAGTACAACCAGACTTCCTACACGGCTGAGGTTGTGGAGCATGCCGACGAAGGGACCGTCGTTACTTCCGTCCATGCGACGGACAGAGACGGAGACGTCGTTTACTATGAAATTGAGAGCAGCCAGTATTCCCCGGCCTTCCGAATTGATCGACTTGGTCTGATAACGGTTTCCAAGGAAGGGACCAGCCTCCTTGACCGAGAACTAATGAAGTCTCCCTACATTACGCTCAGCATTCGGGCCAAGGACTCGGAGCACTTTGGATTCACGACCGTGCATATCAGAGTTCGAGACATCAATGATGTCTGGCCCAAAATGGCCACGAAGAATTATCATGTTGGGGTCCATGCTCCGCTCCGTGCGACGCAGGAGCTACTCAAAATGAATGCTCTGGGTGGGGATCAGGACGACACGGACGAGTTGAGGTTCAAGATTCACTCTGGGAATGAGTTGGGTATGTTCAGGATGTCGGATTATGATTATAGGTTTAATACTGAAGCATGGACTGATTTCGAATATGCTCTTTGCCCCTCCCCAGGCGTCTTTGATGTTGACCCCAAGTCCGGGATCCTTAGTGCGGCCCGGGCCCACGACGAGTCGGGCGAGTTTCGGCTCGTGGTTGAGGTCACGGACAAGCGGGGAGACACTTCCGGAAAGGACCACTACGATCGGGCCGGAGTATTCGTCCAAATATTTCCTGGGAACTTCCGAAAACCGGAATTTAAGTTTCCGAATCGGGTTAACTCGACTCTGCCTGCGGTTGAGGTAAAGTAGTAAAACGTTTGGAGGCTTTGAATTGCGTACTTTTAAATAGAAAGCGGGATTCATCATGGACGACTTTAATATTAATTTCTTTCAGTCGGACGCTTCTGAGGTCAACCAATTCGGTGACGGGGAATTCAGTAAAGTCCTTGGCCAGCTCCTGGCCTTTGATCAGGACGAGGGCGAGGCGGGTGAGCTCCAGTTTTACTTCAAAGACGGTGATAACCTGGTAACGGAAACGGAACAGTTCCGGGTTGAAACGGAGACCGGGGTCATTCACCAGATCAAGCCACTGGATAGAGAGGAAATGAATCGATACAACGTAAGTCATCGAATAGCTGTAGCTGGGATTTTATTTCAATAAATTACTCTCCTTTATAAAAATTCCTTTTCGGTTTACGGTATCAAATACATCCTAATTAGTTCTAAAGGAACCCACAAAAATTAAAGTCATAACTAATACGAGATATTTGACTTTCATTCTACAGCTTGTTGTCGTGGCCAAGGACAATGGACAGCCCGTGTCCACTGAAACCCACGAAGTTCTCACAATCTTAATAGAAGACATTGATGATAACAAGAGCTTCTTTGAGAGCCGGGACTACAATTTTACGATCAAGGAGAACTCTCTCGAGAACACCTTTATAGGTATAGCTTTGAATGCAAGAATCTATATATGATAGTGCTTTAATTGATATTGACATACTTTACTAATCGTGACCCCAGGTCAAGTGAAGGCACGGGACGACGACGAGGGACGGAATTCCGAAATTTTCTACTTCCTAGTCGCCACGGAGGAGAACCATCACTACATTCATAACGACATTCGGGTTGACATTAAGAGTGGGGCCATTTACACGAACGCCGTCCTGGATCACGAGCGGATGAACGCCTACTTGTTCTTTATTCGGGCCTCGGCTTCCCCAATGGCAAACGTAAGGAAGCCCAGGAAGCGTTTAGTAAGATTATTTTTAAAAATCAGCTTTATACTATCACTTTTTAAATAATTACAGAAATCAATCGAGATGATGAAAATGGCGGACATTCGAACCGACCCTTCAGTGGCCATAGTTCGGGTCACGATTGAGGACTTGAATGATAACAGGTACGGCGGTGGGGTGGCTTCCAGAGTTTATAATTTCTGAACTTGTGGATTTTAACTAATATTCAAATCTGGAACAGCCCGAGATTTACGTCCCGAGAATACTACGCTGGGATTAATTCCAACGCTGAGCCAGGTCGAGAGATCCTCACTTTTGAGAGCACTGACGTTGATCCCTCAAGTCAGCCGTATCTCCAGTACTCACTCCTTGGGGCCCATTTGATTCTGGACGAGTCAAAGGCGGGCGGGGCCGTCCTGCCGTCACCATTTAGAGTCGACTCGGTCACGGGTCGATTGACAATTTCTCCGACGGCCATGCGAAGATATGCTGGTGGAAATAGTCGGTAAGACTGAGCCCGGTTGCCTGTCAATTTTGCAGTAAATTGACCGTTCACAATTTGATTGAGTAGGTTCACAGTGAAGGTGGGCGTGAAGGAGACCATCCCGCCCTTCTACCAAGACACCACACAGGTCAAGGTCTGGGTCGTTGAGAATACGCAGGAGGCAATTCTGACCATTAAGACCCCGCCAACGGAGATGCTACGAGAGGAACTGATCGAGCTCCTCGGGAACATTACAGGACGGCTGGTGTTGGTCAATAAGGTCACGCCGCATGTCGGAGAGCATCTCCGTGTTAACAAGGCCTGGTTCGTGACTCATTTTTTCATTTTGATTTAGATTGCTTTTTGATCTCCGCGATCTCGCATTTGAGTAACTTTAGTTGCAGGGTTTTTAAAGTATTTATTTCTTTTAAAATTATTCTACCGCCTGTAACTGTATTCTTACAATATGGTTCAATACTAATGAATAATTGTAATATTTACGAAACGGCGTTTCCGAAAAGCTGTAATTTGTTGTAGTATCTCTGTCTTATATATTTAGTTTGTATTTAGAATAGTGTGCATTTACTGTTTATTAGGAGCGACGTGTACGTGAGCGCCGTGGACAAGCAGTCCTCCCAGATCCTGCCCGTGTCTCAGTTCCTCCAAGCCCTTGACCTGGCCCATGATCGGCTCCGGAAGTCCGGCGTCCCGCTCGAGCTCTACACAGCAATCCCGGCCATGGGCTCAACAGAAAAGGACGGGAACTTCTTCTTCAATGACCGGGAGTCATTTGACACAGCATTTGCGGGCCTCGTGGCCCTCGTTGCCCTGCTCTGTATGGGCCTTGCCACGATCCTTGCCGTCTGCTGCTGTCTCAATCGGATGTACTCAAAGTGAGGGAGAGCATTTGATATATTTTTTTAATTGATTACTTCGAAATGTAGTCATTAAGAATTTAAAAATATAAATTAATTCAACATGCGTTGGCTTCAAGTTTTCTTAATTACGTTCCCCCCTCAGCAGGAAGTCAGACAAGTCGAGTCAGTTGAGCAGTAGTGGGATGAAGTATCCGCTTCATCCTGGCGGGAGCATCCCGGGCACGCCGGGCATGGGCCGCAGCATGATGGCCCAGCAGCCGGACATGATTGAGGACCTGGCCACGGATAATCCGCTCTGGATTGATCAGTAATTTACAAATCAATTTGAATTTTGGAGGAACCTGCTATTGTGATGTATTATATTTTTGGATTTCCAGTAAGCTGAAGAATTACGAGGAGCAGGAGCTGACGATGCAGGTGGCCTCTGACCTTGATAACTCCAACGGGACGGAGGACGGGATGAGTGTTGACATGGATGACTCCCGACACGGGCATCATTCCTCCGGCACACATCGCCGACAGCACTCCCCCCAGTTCTCACATGCCTATGCCACGCTCCATCCCCATCCCCCCGACTATGACAATATCCTGGGGGAGGACACCGTGGCCGTCCATTTATAGTCCTTCCCATTATATATTATAGTCAGTAGTTTGATTAGAGGTAGTAGATTTTGACACTATTTTTGTTACCCTGTACTGTACCCTCAATGTGAAATTATGTAAATATGTATGCAAAGGCTGCGCCAATAGTGAGCTCATGTAGTAGATATAGTAGGTACTAGATACTATTTTTTGGGAGAACGTGTAATAATCTAATAATGTTTATTGTACGTAACGTGTATGCTGGGTTAGGTAGTAGTCCAGAAGTAGGCTTCGAACTTAATTATTGGGATCATGACATTGGATCACAGTAGCGGTATGTAGTATGTTGTAGTATTGCTGCATCTAAGTAAATATTAAAGGTAGACCATTGTTGTAATCCTCTATGAAGATGAGAAATGTTTTTACGTTTGTAATCCCAATGGTAAAATGTTGAATAAAATCGTGTATCAGTTGACTTTGTGCCAAATTCAAGGTTGTAAAGCAGAATATCAGGATTTGTGGGTGTTTCACTGGAGTTCTAACATATACGCCGCTCGTATATTAACGTATACATACATTTTCACAGCGGAAATTTAACGCAGTAGGTTTCGGAGATCGATCAGGTAGAATAGAATTTAATGAGTGTGGAATGTTCTCCGATATTTCGTGCAGTTAAAGTTCAACTGATTTGCCGGTTAATCTTATATACTACTATTAAGGAAATGTGTCCGTATCCAAATCCAAGGAGATCAGGTTAAGAAGCGCCAATACGTGTATCAAGTCCCGTCTCTCCCATGATGCATTCTCCAACGAATCCAGAGAACTGGTGGGAAGTTTCACTTTTACTTTCAATGACACTGACACTATCAGATCGTAGACAGCAGAAATGCAAATGACGACAGTGATAACACTACTAGCAGCTCAATACAATCAAACGTCACTATCAATATCAACATCTAAAGACAGATTCGTGTTTTTATTTAATTTGATTGAGTAATACAATAGTATATATTTATATGGGATAATACTCTATTTGTAATGATTGGTTGTGACATGTGACCCGTGACTGTGATAAATATATCTTGTATCTGACTCAATACGTACTACTGGAATCCTGCCTCTATGTAACCTACGTCGTGATAAAATGAACAACTGTCTGGCTTGAATCAAAAGGTAAGTGCGGCTGTGGCTGCGTTGTATAAAATGTATTATGCATTCATTTACGCGGCATATCGTAATCGTAACTATAGCAATTTAATAGCTTTGAATGGGATTTAATAATTCCATTTAAACTTTAAACCCTTTCAATTTTGTTTACAGAAAATAATGAATTGCTGGGTATGAACAACAAATACGTCGAAACTAAGGACTTAATGCAATCGCGGAGATGGGCTCACCAAGTGCCAAAGTCTGGGTCCAAATCCTGACAACGCTGCTACTGCTCATTTCCGGTGACCTCGGAGACTATGTAAGAAAGTAGACCGCACAATACTAATCTATTAATGACTCACAAATAGATGCTTGTGATAATCGTAGTCAAATATAAGTGTGCTGTGTGGTTGGGATTTTAAAGCAGCAAGTACATATTTATTTTATTCTTGAGAGTAAATTGTATGCTAATGATGGATGCGTTCAAACCTTCGGAGACGACCCGAACCTGCGAAGACGGACGTAGCATTTTGCATTTTTACGTCTATTTACGTCGTTTACTAAAGCTTTACGCAGATTATTACTCAACTGATATCAGCAACTAATGTCAAATAGTTCCAGTCGAAGATGGAGTGAACTACCTATTGCTTTAGTCAACCGAATATGAGAATTAAAATTTACTCGGATTGATTCCTGACTCTGTTTCAGGTCCAAGACCGTCCCACAGTTCGTAGTAACCCGATCTCCCTAGCGATTCTAGACAATTTCATCCATCTGTTCATGGGCGGCCTGAGCTGGCTAATTGTTGACCCGGGCTCTGCCTTCAGCCTGACCACAGACCTATGCCTTGTTATGCTGGGCTCGTCTGTGATTGACCTGGTATGTTCATAACTTTAATTACTACTACTACTTATAATACACGAAGTGATAGCCTGCTCTTGTTAGGATCACTTCATAGCGGCCCGGAGCTTTAGAATAGCGGGTGCGATGCATGCCCCGCACCGTGGGATCTTCCACTGTTCCGGCCTCCTCCTCGCCATCTCCGTCCTGCTCGTGCCCATGAATGTCAATTGGGCCGCGGTACTGCTGGTCAGCTTCATTCCGCATCACTTGCGGGACTCGACCCGCCGCGGGATCTACATGTACCCGCCCCTCGTCCACTCGGGTCCCGTCTCAAAGAATCTGGTTCGGGTTCTCACGCCGTGCTTTCCCTGGATCATTTGGGCACTTCGGGCCCGATATGGGCTCAATGCCCCGAGCTCATTTGGCTATCGGCGGGCTCCAGGAGGGGTCAATAATGTATTTGTGGCTTGAGAGGAGCCTAATGATCTGCCAAGTCATACTGATCTGTTGTTACAGAACTGACAAAGTTTTGTATGCTTTGGTGCTATGATAACAGCTGACCTATGATATTTGACAATCCGAGTAAGAACTCCTTGGTGCATAGTACCATCATATATATATTTTGCAGTTTCTGTCCGTCCGTCCGTCCGTCCGTCCGTCCGTCCGTCCGTCCGTCCGTCTGTCCGTCCGTCCGTCCGTCCGTCCGTTTGAAACGGCTTAACTATAAGAAATACTAACGCTACCAAGTTGTATGATAG
>JAQFZY010000417.1:0-29005 GCA_034696285.1 Hypogastrura burkilli
GTAGAGCCAAACTCGCTAAGCGGCGGAGCCGCGTGCGCAAGTATAAGACACGAGCCGAAGGCGAGGTCGTTACTTGTACTATATAAATTCTTTAACCTGCAGGAGGATAGACCATGCCATTTGCATAATTATCAGTCCTAGATAGTTTACACACAAGGGATTTTTAGTGGTCAGATTTTTACAAATTATATTATTATTAATCCTGAACACAAGTTTCGTTGTCTATGTTGAATAAACACTGATTTGATATATTTTATGTGGTAATGTATGTTATATGTAGGGGCGGGATGAAAGTAAGGAACTTGTTGGATATTTTTAGTGGCCAATAGCAACACTTGAGACTTGCCAGAATTAGCACGTCAGAATCAGCACATTATTAGTGGACACGTTAATGTTAACCCCTTTTCAAAATGTTGAATTCCATTTGTATCTCGGCGAATTGTTGACCTTTTGAGATAATTTTTTTGGAATGATTGATCTCTAGTTATTCCCCACCAATGTTTTATTAATGATTTCAAAATTTCTTTTGACTAGCCAAAGAAGCATGCGCGACGACGCGGAGCGAATAGCTACGTGTTCTAATTATTTATAGGGTACATGTGCATAGGTAATGGGTGAGTTTGTTTATTAGGACCTGCTTATAATGGTGGCCGATTTACACTAGAAATAAATATAAGACGTAGTTACTCGTTCCGCGTTAGCGCGGGCTTTTTTGGCTAGTAATATACAATTCATAATGTGTGCGCGGTAAACGTTTAGCAATTGTTTCCTCTGGATTTCCAGGACCCAAAATATTTGACAAAGACGGAACCGAAAGACCCTTCACGGTCACAATTACCTGTGTCTACGACCCGTACGGCCCAGAGTTTGGTAAACCCGGTCTGAACGAGAGCACAATGAGTCAGTACACTGATTGTTATGGAGACCCGATAACAAAGCTTGACTTCCTTGGAATTCCGATAGTTGATTATTTGAATCACACCCTGCTTTCCATTGGTACAATATCGACTGGTAAATATTTCGAGCTGACAGGAAGCTTCATATCCAATTACGCGTCTTCTGATTACTGCGTCAAATACAACCCCCGTCCTGACCGCCCATTCGAAATCTGCGGTCTTCTCTATACAACGTTTGCACACGTCCTACTTTGGAGAATGGATCCTACACGACCGTCGCTTACTGAATATCAATTCAAGGATAACAACGCTAGGCTCCCAGGACCGCCGCCCTTAACTCCGCCCCCCGTCCAAAGTTGTGCTAACGTGGAGCAACTAGAGGCAGAAAGAGTGGCTGGGATTGATACTGAGTTCTGGACCAAGGCCCCTTTAACCCGATCCTCGGAGCCTCATGCAATGTACAGGAATCCTTACCTCAATACATGGAGTCAACAAGGTTCTCCTACGCCTACTTTAGTTCTCAAAGTGACCGTACTCAAGCTCAGCCTACTCGATGGGTTATCATTTGACGACAATCTCCACCCCTATGAATTCATTAACAGCAACTTGTTTCCTCAGCGTCCCGATGGCCTCTGGGAAACGTTCCTTGTTGACTGTGACGGTACGCAACTCCTAATGGATGATTGTGGAGGCCTCAAGTTCAAAAAGTACAACAGTGTTACAGGAGTATATAGTCATGATGAAGTTACTACCGTAACTTTAACCATACCGGATTCGAGCGTCAGTTATGTTAACCGGACCTGCCTTGACTGGAACATTACTACTGAAGAGTGTGGTGTACCCAAAGATGTGACTAAACTAAAGTGCATCATAAGGAATAACTTTCTAATTAAAATTACTAATGTAATGAGATCCGGCTAAAATGGATATTGGTCTTATTTTTGCCCGAGATTTGAACACGCTATCTTAGTCTTCCTACTCCTCACTCGATAGGAGACGAGCTTGGGCGGTATAAACACTATCATCAATTGTACTGTGTTAACAAACTTTACTCATACATAATATACATAATAAGAACGATGTACAAGTGGCTGAGCCTGTACGTCAAGTCATAAATAAAATCAGTAAAATGTAAATGTTTTTTTTAATGTAATTAATGCCGACAATCCGAGCCCGGACAAGATCATCCTCATCCCGTCCGGCGTCCGGTAATGAGCGAGATATCCCGTTATTACCGTATTAACGTAGTTAAGACGGTTATGTATTCGTTTTGTCCGTCCGTCTGTCCGAATGTCATCATCAAAACTGCTTCCTTCTTTTACATATACAAAGTTGAATATCAAGACGCATTTTGCTAGTTCGACGCGTGATCGCTGCCCTGCGCCACCGTAAGTCTGAGTTTTATATATAGAAGGTCATATCGCGCTTAGCAAAATCCTAACTTTACACAGCGTCTAACACGCGATAAAATCAATCCTCATGAAGCGAAATATTCAGCTATTCCCACTCTTCAGCTGCTACTACTCCAAGCTCTTAATAGTGCTGATCAGTTTATAGCGTATATTTAACTGAGGTTAAGCGCATTTACGGTACTCGAAAGGTATTGGCAGTATGGCCTCAGCGAAATGGTTAGACGGTGCTGCGTCAAACGGTGTGTTAATTTAACTGACACACCGGTGAACATTGTACATCTTTTTCCTATGGATATTACAACGAAACAAATCTAGATTGAATCCCTGAAACCTGAAAAGCAATCTTGATATTTGTCAATTGCACTTCGGCCCGGAAGACTACATGTCCTTGGAGGTCAAATGGCGAAAAAAAGAATGCTTCACTCAAACGCCATCCCAAAATTAAGGCATACGTCTTAATAAGTTAAGTTCCAAAATCAGTTATCAGTATAGGTTGGTCTTGAATGTTGGTTGATATTTGAAAGGATTAAAAATAGAGCGAAAGTTCAAATTAAATAATTTGGTTGAAGACTTCGTACTCATTAGTATTTATTCACATGCATAGGTGTCCATTATTGTATCTTATTTGATACATAGATTCCAGACCGGGCCGTTGTGTTTATGATTTATTTTAAGTCTTGTTGCTAGTCGAATTGCAATATCCAAGAAGTACGCATTTATGTCAACAAAAAGTCTCTTACGATCGATCCAAAATTAGCATTACGGATTTCGCTACTGGACCCACCCTATCTGGGGCGCAGCCTCCCAACAAGCAAACGGCACGTCGTCAAGCCACCCTGGTGTAACCGTAGAAAGCTTGTAAACCGTTCCACTGTTTCCATAGGTATCTAATTTACTTAAAATATGTACTAGTAGAAAAATTCGGAGCCACTGAACAGATTTTAAATCCCACAAAATTATTGTCGTAGTCACATTTCTCGTAATTATTTACGTGCAAAGGATGCTTGCCATAACTATGACAAATAAATTTGGATTCCACGTATACTCTCATAATTTTTTCTTGATTATTATTATGCAAATTATGTGGAAAGAACTCAGATTCAGATGCCTTTCACTGAAACTTGGAATCGTTACCTAAATTGTATCTTGAAGTCCTAAACAATGTTTAAATGGAAGTCATAGCTGTAAGTTACGTCCTTGACCTTGACCGCTCTACGGGTCACTCAAGGGTCAAATTTGGAAGATATGAAACTCTAGTATTTGGCTAAAACTTGGCATAGGCACTCACATATTTAAACGTGACGATTCCATGACCCTCCACAGGTCAATAAGTTGTCGCCGGGTAAATCAGCTATTTGGTCTGTAGACATCAATCACTTGCACTTGGTGCATTTAAAAATTAGACCTAATCTTTCAGCCAAATCTATCTCGTTACCATCATTTCTCAACATTACATTTTAAGGACCCGTAAACGTTCAAGGAAGGGACCTACGGCATTGACGTTCGTTTAAGCATTGTTTCGGAGCTCAAGATCTGTAAGTATACCAAGTTTCGACCAAATCCGCCTGAGTGTCATTTCCCCATACCTTCAGTGCTTGGTTCTTTCCCTTGAAAACGTAGGCGTAAATATTTAATTTCTGTCATATCGCTAACACACACACACTGTTCATTCCTATCCCTGGTGAATGACAAGTCCGTAGGATTAGGCGTCGCTGATTCGGATTGTTTGAGTGCTTGAGAAATGGCGGGTAGTGTGTATTACGTACAGTGACGTAGCGAGCATTTAATTTCAGGGGGGGGGGGCAAGTAAAAAATGCAAATACACCATTAGCTGAAGACTTCGATTAACTGGCGTCTAATTTATAATTCAAAGTTTATTAATGATATTTCAGATAGACAAATACAAATTAATGCGTGCATCTACTCATCTCATCCGGTGCAACTTTTTATCAACTGCATTTAAGTTTTTAGACTTCGGAAACTGTGGTAAATTGCTATGATGATGACTTTCGAAACTTTCGTTATGACGTGACGACGACGAAGAAACTCGCTATGCGTTAAACTGTGGGATCTAATCGCGATTCGCCATTCGGAGCAAAATTTTAACATACTATTAACGACTGTATTTAATTATAGAGCATCAACGGTGGTAGGCAATTTGGCTTGATTTTTTCTCATTTTATTGCGATGCCTTAAATACCTAGATAAGCGTACTCAAATCAGAATGTTACAATAAAACATCTATTTGGCAGATGTACCGACCTTTGGCATAGGTACGCGTTCTTTTACGTATATGTTCTCAACGGTTATATTGGTAAAACCGACTTTGGTAATCGAAATAAAAGGATATCGCACCAAACATTTTGGGAAATTTCACTCAAATGTTTGCCAAAACTGCATACACTTACAAATGTTTGCCTCCTGAACAATGTTTAAATACACATCGAAGACATAAGATATTTGACTAGTATAGGGTCCATGAGGTGAGCTACGGCTGTGGCGCATGGCCGTATTTAGGATTGCATTTCGGAGTGGCACAAAAGTTGAACAGATAAATTCCACCGGAGGCAGAAAAAATTGTTCTCAAAACAACTCAAAAGTCACACTTTAAATATATTTTTTTTACCGAATCGATGAAGAATCTACGTGCTAGGTCTCAAAATTGCGCTTGAGGGTAAAATTTTCGCTCATTTATGGGGCACATTAACTTTTTGCGAAAAGTTTTTGGGATGGGGCACAGCCTTGCTGTGGCGTACATTTATAAATTGTTCAGGGGTTCGATGTCCGTAAGTATACGAATATAGAGCTATGAAAGTGTCCCAGCTTTCAGCCAAACCCATCTGAGTACCACCTGGTTATATCGGCATTTAGATAAATACATTTTTGTGAATTGGAAAATTAAATTATGAGACATGTAGCAACTTAAAACATAACGGAAATTGTAGAAAAGGTATTCAAAGGGGCTACTGTGACGGAAATTACAAATTTTGCTTTATCAGTGTGACTCCAACTGCACACAAGATTATCGGTGATCTTGGAACGAACAAAGTAATTGCACCTCGAATTCAAACGCGCATAAACAAACAAAAAAAATCAAAACTGACTCCCAAGCAGCTCCCGGCCTCTTCTGGGCGAAATACTGGCTTTACTCAGTAATTGTTATCGACATGAAATTTTGTGGTTTTTTGGGTTATTTCTTATTTCCATTTTTTTATCACTTATTATTTCATTATTTTTTTGTTAGTTAGTATTAGTTATTTTTAAGTTATCCCAAAATTTCAGCTCTCTCCCTACGCCGCTGAGTACATACATAGTAGGGACATAGTGAGGTACGTTTCCGGGCCTTATCTGGCCTTATAAAGCGGGATTTATCTCTAGGGAAAGATGTTGACTCCTAACTGGGCTCGACGTCGTAACTCAGTGAATGATTTATTTCCAACTCAACGGAGTCCCTGGGCCCTTTTCCGCTCTGACAGTTATTGACCATTTATTCGAGTGCTTTTTACGAGGGGAATTCCCGTCCACTACCGCTCTCTCACGGATCCACCAGAGATAGGCTAGGCTGAGCCCATATATAGGCCGACTGCTGCCATAAAGGCCCACTCAATTAGAAATATGATTATGATAAAAAGTTTCATCTCTCATCGTAAAAACTTTGAAATCATCCTTTCTTTCCCAAGTTCCAGGAGAACGGAAACGTTTGGATGAGAGTCCAATTAGTGTAGCTTGTTTATGACTAAAGACAGGGCCCAAGAGTTACGCGTACTACATAGTCTGACAAAATCCATTGTTTCCGCTTGCTTTCGTAAGAGTCAAATCCGTCTATTAAACTTTGGAATACGTTTATGGCTATAATAATATCCAGGCCGTATGCTGTAACGCGGGAAGATCTTATTACTAGTCTTATATATTATATACAGAGCAGGACTTATTAAACTGCTCGGATAGGGGGAAGGTAGTATTAGGGCTGTCATTTAAACCATTACAAATTAATTAGACCTTTTTCCACAGCAGATTTTCTCCTATGTGAATTACTCACCAATCAATTGAAACTTATTATGAGCGAAAGATTATATATTTTACAATAATTAAGGGAATTAAACTAGTATAATTTGAAATATTCCGAAACCTTGGTTTGGTGTGCAAATATGATGTAAATGGTGAGAGATTGCGATTTAATTGGTGATCGTTTAAATATTCCTATATTAGTAGTAATCTAGGCAACCTTATCGTCTTTCAAACCGGTTAAAATAGTAATCGCTAGAAACTCCCATTTTAAGAGAAAATTGCACCCAATAATTTATTTACTAATTAATTAGTCAATTACGTAATAATATTATTCATAAATAAAAGAACCTTTTCCACAGGACCTAAATATGAATGACAAAGGGTTATTCTACATAATTTGGGACGCGTGTAAAATACGGTATGTGTTATGGCTAAGCTAATCATTTTCACCCACATGAAAAGAACAGGCATTTCGCATGCCTGGTATATGAATGTTAAATGTACACGAAGGTATATTGTAGCACATTGTAATCAGATACGTCCGTTTTGTTGTTTAGTATAGGTATGGGTAACATTATACAATTTAACTCTACATACATTAATATTAACTGAAACCCTGGTACATGTATCAGGTTCACGGGAGCAGGAACAGGAATAAAATCACATTTAATCCATATTGGAAAATAGATTCTGACTGGAGCCGAGGTTCTCCATTACTGTGTTTCATTGCGGCTGGAGCTTCTCCTAAAACATAATTTAAAAAAAAAAAACATTCATTAAATAATAATTTTGGTATTTCACATAATGGTTAAATGTAATAAAGATTTTGCAATGATCATGCGCTAGTAATTTTTGTATTACATCTGTTAGGAAACGTATAATGGTATATTAAGCATTTTAAGCAAAGTTACTAAATTGTTAGCTTAGCTTATAGTACGTTTGGACTACAGAAATTTATTGTATGCACCAAAATCAACGCAATCCCTCTTATAACGAACTTCGAACTAAAAATTTCTAAATTTCGTAAAGTAAGAAAATGTCGAAACAGTAAAATAGCAAAAACATAAAATAAAAGATTTAATTGAAATTTCGGTCTTTATTGCATTAGACGTTTCGTCAACTCGACATTTTATACGTTCGACATTTTGTAATGTCGACTTTAATTCCGTTCTGCGTTTAAAAAAATTGGCATTCGATCCTTTCAACAGTTCCAAGATTTGACATTCGACCCGTTCGAAATTTTTGAAAATTCGACGTTTGACACAGTAGACAATTTGAAAATACACATTGGACACGTACTACAGTTTGAAAATTCAGCATTTAACCCGTTCACCTTTTAAAAATTCGACATTTTGAAAATTCAACATTTATCCCGTTCTACAATTTGATAATGCGACATTTGACCCGTTCTACGTTATGATAATTCGACATTTGACCCGCACGAGATTTTGATAATTCGACGTTCCGAGATTGACGTTATGAACGGGTAACAATTAAAAGCTACTTTTTTTTCGTGTGTTTATATATGTCGTCATCGTGTGATGCATTGAATACGTTCTGTAAAGGAGCATTTAAAAAAGTACAATACTGATAAATTACCAATCAAAAGCATTACGATATACGTTTGTTTATCCTCCCTTTAGCATTTGATACAATGGGAGGCCCTTCCTCTACTTACTCACCATTGATAACGTGTATGTAGACAACGTTCTGCGTCAGGTTTCCCAGGGAGCAGACGTAGGGCCCCGAGTCATTTTTCTTGGCATTTGCAATATAGAGGACGCTCACGGCCTTCTCTTTATACGTCGTCGTCTTGACGCTGAAACAGAAATGTCAGACGGGTTCCGATTATTAACTGTCCCAGGGGGCGGCCAATAAGTCACACGAAAATCGATATAATGCGGGAGACTAGTGGATCCCCCCGAGAGGTCAGCCTCCCGGACACTAGACCCATTTATGTCAATCATGGGCCGGAAGGAGACAGAGCCGCAGCACTATATTACTTATATAGACTTAATATTAGTGCTAACCAAAAAAACATACTTTAGCCCAAAAAGCTGAATGTGCAGCAGAAAAAGTATCATACAGTGTCGTAAAATGTAAAGTTAGCACAAAATTTTACTTTTTAATCCAATAATATGTATTTATCCCTAAATTGCATATTACGTAAGCCAAAATAAATTGCTTTAGCCAAAAAAGTAGAATCTTAAGTCAAAATATAAATTGCTTTAGCCAAAAAAGTATCAATTTCAGTTGTAAAATATATCTTTGTCCTAAAATGTCTTCTGTCCGAAAGCAAATACCTAAAGATATATTTTAGGTACCTAATAAAGTATAATTTGCATGCCAGAAATATTTACTCAACTCATTAAATATCATATTTCGCTCAAAACAAAAATTTTATGGCGAAAAATATATACTTTAGCCCAAAAAGTATGATACTCCGCCTATAAGTAGTATTTTAACCAGAAAAGTATCGCATTCAGACCCAAAATATATACTTTAGCCCAAAAAGTATAATGTTTAGGCCAAAAATATATAATTTAGCCCCGAAGTATAATCGTTAGCCCAAACATATAGGTATATCTTAGTATATTACTTATATAGACTTAATATAAGTGCCACACAAAAATACATACTTTAGCCCAAAATGTATCAGCCCAAGATATTTACCTTTAGAAAAAAGTACTATTCAGCATGAAATATATATTTTTGCCCAAAAAGTATCCTATTCAGCCCAAAAATATATACTTTTGCTGAATATATATCATACTCAGCCGAAAATTAGTAGCCCAAAAAGTATCATATTTACCCATCATATTCAGCCCAAAAATATTTACTTAAGCCCGAAAGTATAATATTCAGACCAACAATTATATTTTACCCCAGAAACTTACAAAAGAATAAATGCGAATTTTTAGAACATATTGTAGTGGATTTATACAGGATTCATATCCCTTACGCGACCTGCGTTATATTATTTGATCAACATGTATACTTGTTAATTTATATACGTTCATTGGCTAAAATCTGTACTTTTTGAGCCACATATAATACAATCCATACATTAAACCCAGATCTGCCGTGTCTTCCTCGCCCCTGAAATTTATTCCCCTAATTTGTGCCTTAGTACATTGTCCTTGGTCCTCTCATCTTCCGCCCTCCATATTTAAATGTATAAATATGTATAAGGTAATCCTTAGGATGTGTCCCTTGCCTTTCCCACAGCCCATTCTCCTCTATATGATGAATAATAAAATGGAGGAAAGATGGGCCTCCATGTGCTCCTAGTTAACGAGTTCTCATTTTATGTCATCTTATAAGAAAACTTTTGTGGGGGTTCCAGGCGGCTCCCGTTTCTGTAGGAATCAGGACTTGATCGTAAGAGAGAAAAAACTTTGTCCCAGCCTGCCACTCTCAGAAGATAAGGAGAAAGTCGGCGGAAAAACTCAACTTTTTTCTACTACTGTGTTATGTTGTGGGGAAACCTTTTGTTACCTTCTGGGAAGGCCCAAAAATGAGGAACGGAGTCAGAGGCAGATAGATATATATTACGACCAGGCGGAAGGTATCTATTATTCATCGGGTGTGTCTACACGGCTCTCCTCTCAATCTCTACACTACAATAAGTTATGGCCAGGAAGTAATCCGAATTTGAGCATGTAACACTTGCTCAACCCAGAACGGAAAGACACAACATGCTGTAGAGGGATCAAAAGTTACGGAGTTCAAAGTAGCAGAGGGAACAGCATGGTTCCGTTGTAGTACACTCTAGAAGATAGTAGATAAGATCGGGTAAAGTCAAAACAGGAACTCAAGCAACTTAATATAAAAAGTTATATGTAATAGCTGGGCAGAAAAAAATTGGAGAAAACCATTTAGATCCATAGACTACCAGAATTTTCAGGTAAGAAGGAACATCATCGAAAAATATCGTAATCGGTTTCTACAAGGCTATTTTGAAACTTGACTAAACTTAATTTGTTATTGTGACTTGTGACAGAAAATAAATATTTTAAGATAGGTTACAAGTATATATGTTGGCCAATGTTACAAGTATTATGACAGAAAATTAGATTAAAAAATTATAATGAGGAAAAAGTTCCAGATATTGTGGCAGGAACTGAAATAGAGATGTGGAAAATCTTACAGAAATTGTGGCAGGAAATGGAATAAAGATGTGATCAACGTTACAGAAATTGTGGCAGGAAATGAAGTAAGGATGTGGCAAAAGTTACAGATATTCTGGTAAGAAATGAAATGTTAATGTGAAAAACGTTAAATATTGTTGGTGGATAATAAATAAAGAGGTGGCAAAAGTTCCGGATATTACAGCAGGAAACAGAATTGAGATGTGGCAAAAGTTAGGATTGTGGCAGAAAATTCGGTCAATATGTGGTAAAAGGTACAGATATTGTGGTAATAAATGAAATGGAGATGAGGCAAAAGTTACTACATATCCATCATCACAAATTAAATAAGCATGTGGAGAAATTTTTGCAAATTGTGTCAAAAAATAAAATGCATACCTGGGAAAATCCACGCTCATTGTGACAACAAATTTAATCAAGAGGTGGTAAACTAATAGATATTGCTGCAGGAATAAAGCGAAAGCTGTGAGAAAATTACATTTAGATATGGCAAGAAAACATTGAATCGGATATATTTGACGCATGACACCGTTATTTAACAGTCAGCCCATAGCCGACTGGGAATTGACACTAAAATAAGTTTGATGAGACAGGAAAGGAAATTAAAGGCAAATGTCGTAGGGAAAGTTGAGAAGGCAATTATATTTGAAGTCTGCCCACCCTCAAGAAAAAAGTTAGTATGGAAACTTTGTCACTTGGAATCCAAATATAGGCCATTGTGGTAAAAGTCCGCAGTTACGTACCTTACGTATACCTTGATCTTGATCAATAACTTATAAAATGGAGTTTTCTCACAAACGTTTGAAGGGCCAAGATTTATGGCGCTCTTTTCCACTTGCGATAGGCTCTACCTAAAAATACGGCTTCTTCAAATTCAGATCAGAATCGAATTACTTTCTGAACTATAAATAGAGCCAACATATCATACTAAAAAATTTTGTGATTTCTATAAAACAATTTTTGATAAATCTCCGTCAATTGTGCATTTTTTGGTTTCGGTACTAGCCGGAAGCAAGTTATTCCCCATGAAGGGCTTATATTCCTTCTATGGGGACTTTTAGGACTGCGGAGTCCTATGGGGACTTTTAGGACTGCGGAATCCTATGGAGGAAATCAATAAATAAGTAATATAGTAGGTTCACATTTTCTTTGGAGTGTGAGCTAAGCCGGAGGAATCCGTTTCTTGGGAACGTAATACGATTATTCTTCCTGCTCTGTAATGGAATATGAGGTTAGGGACGGAGCGGAATGAACTTCCATCAAAGTCCTACATGAGCGGGTCTGGGTAGGAACTCTGAATTTTAATCGACATTTTCATCCATGAGTCAACAATTTGACTCTCAATCAAAATAAAAATAGTGCAGAAAAGGGAGGGAGTGCCCGGCTGAAGAAGCCCACATCGCAGCGCAGTGCTTGACAGAGAAAAATAATAAAGTCTCCCCTCGTTCACGAACTGAGGCTGATTGGATCCATCACTCTTGGCTGACTACAGTGGATTCGAGCTATACAACCAAATTCAGAATGAAACTGCGGGAAATGGCAGCAGACGGCTTGGGTCTTAATTGAATGCTTAGTTTAATTAGCTATAATTTAGTGACTCACTTTGTAGCATATGCGACCTGCGAACAATGTTCTGCTACTTACATTGGGTTCTGTTAAAAAAATACAAAGACATAACGTCGACTGACTGATCATAATTTCGGACTCGATTGTTCGAAATTTCTAAGCAATAAGTATGCTCAAATTAAAAAAGTCAGAAGAAGTCATGAGTCATCCTTTAAAATTGAGAATGTTAAAATTGCAAAACATTGAACTAATAAAACAGCCAAATTTAAAATTGTGAAGGACATGAACAATAAAAATGTACGATGTCGACATTTCTAAATCACCAACAAGATCAACTGTCAACACTCGAAATTGTCGGCATTTCAAAGTATCCAACAGCTAAAATATGAATATTTTGATTTGTCGAAGGTTCAAACTATTTAACTGGTAAAATATAACTATTTTAATTCCTCGATATTTCAAACTATCTAACTCCTAAAATATTACTTTACTTTTTATAAGGAATAAATGGTTATAGTTTTAAGCATGGCAAACGTAAGTTATCAAAATGTCAGAACATACATTGACAAATTTTAAATATTAACATGTAAACTGTCAAAATGCAAAATGTTAAAATGTAAATGTCGAAATATAATACGTAAGTACGTAAAATTCCTGAATTCCAAATGTAAAAATGTAACAATGTCAAATTGTAAAATGTAAAATGTAAACTGTAAAATGTAAAATGTAAAAATGTAAAGATGTAAGATGTAAAAATGTGAAAATGTAAGATGTAAAAATGTAAAAAAGTTAAATGTAAAAATGTAAAAAAGTTAAATGTAAAAATGTAAAATGTAAACATGCAAAATACTAGAATTCCAAATGAAAAAATGTAAAAATGTAAAATATAAAAATGTAAGATGTAAGATGTAAAATTGTAAAATGTAAAAATGTAAGATGTTAAAATGTAAAATGTAAAAATGTAAGATGTAAAAATGAAAAATTGAAAGTTTCAAAATTGTAAATGTAAAAATGCAAATGTCAAAATGTCAAAACGGAGAATGTCTAAATATCAAAACGGAGAATGCCCAAATCTCAACATCACTGAATATCGGCACTAGACTTGCAAATTAAAATAATCAGGGATTTGCCAAAGCTATCAAATGCTATTATTCGCCATCGTCGCCATGGTTCTCATATCAAGTTTCCACTGCTTCTCCTAACTGAAACAGATCGTCTCCTATATTTCCTTGCCACTAGCCTCATATGAGTTCGCCGTTCTCATTAGAAATCTTCCCTACTCCGGCTCCTTTGAACTTTAATTGCCTAGGCTCGTCCTATACCCATCCGAAACAAGTCAGTTGTAAAATTAGCACGTCCAACTTCCCAGGCCAGTTGCCAAAAATTATTAAAATAGTTCACAAATATTTCCCAAATAGTTGGGACAAGTTCTGAGTCAAACAGACAGGCCAGCGAGAACTCTGGCTCCCTTATTTAGAAGTTTACAGTCCGTTTAGCATGGCGTCCGTAGCAGTTGCTCAAATTAAATCCCAGGCTTCTCCTACTCAATCTTTGATGCCAACTTTAACATATGGACCCCGAATTGATTATGTATTAAGGCCGGGACGGGATTTTATTATTTTAGGACCAGAGCTTTGGCCTAATGCAATTCTAGGCTCCAGTAGTGGTGGTGCCAAGGCACACACTCCCCTTTCATCTCCTTCCAAGCCCATTAAACTGGAAACACTTTGTTAGGCAAGGGGGCGGTCCGTGATAATTAGAACAGAATTTGGGAGCCCTCCATAAATATACTTCAGGCTTATGTCAACCCTAGAAGTCCTTCTATTGTGGGTTTGCTATTTTCGGTTCAGGAACCTTACAAATTACTATTTTTTTATAATGCGAAAGTTCAGTCAGTCCTCAGTTTGTTTATATTATTTCAGTTAATGAAAAATATAGTACAAGTGGAGCTTGTCAAGGAAAAGCGTCCTTTGTATTTGAACGTAAAGAATATGAAATCAAAGGTGGAACCCTTCACTTTCATTATACGAGAACATATTGGGAACGAAGCCCGGAAATATGCGTGAAAACTTTCCTTTCATTTTTGGGCTTTTGTTTTCGTATTTCCATTCATTTAATAATTCGATATAGTGGTCCAATTTAAGGATGGCTTCCATTTTTTGCTAAAGAAGTTGAGTTTCCCGTTCCGGAAAAAGTTGGAGTATGCAAATTGATCCTAATTTTTAAAAAAAAATGAACAATAAAAAATCTGCCAGTTTTTTTTGGAAATGTGATATTTACTTGTGCGAAAGTAAAAGTTATGTCTGCGACTAATTAAAATGCATTGCGTATATTTAAATCAATTAAAATTATAGATGAATAAAAAATTAGGCGTTTCAAAAATTATGTCTGTTTTTTTTTTTGCTTTAAAAAACAAATATCACCGGTAATTATTTTAATTCGTAACTAAATAATTACTAACCCAACGCCACAACTGAATTAATGTTTGCAGCGGAAGCAAATCGAGTGAAATCTTTTTTGATAGAATAGCTTACGGCAGTTATATTTTTTGGCCCCAAAAATACAACTTGTGACAGAAAACAATGAAATTAGGCGAAAGAATCTAAGAAACTTCACCAATTTCTAAAACGGTTCTGGTCTGAACTATATCTTGGCTGCTAAAAACTAGATCGTCTGAAAGATCAAATTTTGCGGCCAATAAAATATATTTCAAAAAACCCTTCTGAAACTTGTATTAGGTCTTAGGTTACCTGATCCCGCCCCTTGAGGTATCATAGTTGAGGGTCTTGTTCCCTTGCTTCCAAAGGATGGTATAAAGGATGGGGAAGTTGGAGATGATGCAGCGGAGCTCTAGTGTGGACCCCGCATTGTAGAACTTGTCACTTATCACAGTCCCCAGGTCATCCACTATGCTGATCTTGGGAACTGGGAACCAAGAACAGAAGAGGCTGTAGTAGATACAGTAGATATCCCTAGATTTAGAAGGAGAGAATCGGACCAGAAGAGCCTCTACGGCCCATTTCCTCCATAATGGATAAGTTGAGACAGATGGGCCTATTAAGGTAACATTAAGAACGGACAACGGGCTCTCACTTACAACTTGGAAGAGAATAGCCGGGAAGGCATTACTCTTCCACGGAAAGGGAAGCTAAACCCCTTCAACTTCTACCCATCAGGGTTCGGCTAAATTTCCAAATCCTGTAGTACGGCGTTTATTTTATTATGAATAAAATATGGGTTCCAGCATAAAAATCTAGGTTTCCGCATAAGAAATATAGGTAGGTCATTGTGTACTAAATACAGGTAGTAGCATAAGAATATAGGCTTCAGCACAAAAAAAAAAGCTTCAACACAGGAAATCTAGGTCAGCATTAAAAATATAGGCCTTTGCACAAAAAAGATAGATCTTAGCATAAAAGATATTGGCTTTAGCACAAAAGATAGGTCTTAGCTCGAAGTATAAAAATATATAGCTCCTAGTATAACTATATAGGCTTTAGCACTAAAATATAGGTCTTAGCATTATAATAGCATAAACTCTATGTATATGTCTTTGCATAAGAAACATAGGTCTTAGCGCATAACAAGTACAGCTTAGCACAAAAACGTATGTTTTAGAATAAAAATAGCATTCTTAGCATGCAAATATAGGTCTTATCATAAAAATATAGGCTTCATCATAAAAATATTGGTTTCAGTAAAATAAAGGTAAGGTCTCTCAGGATTGGAAATTATAGGCTCCATCATAAAAATACAGATTTTTTTTTATTGTACAATGTTGACGGTACATATAATATAACCATAAATGACTCAATTTTAGGTTGCTTACAAGGTGACTATACATAGGCTAATACAGTAGGAAGGTGATCATGATTGATGAACCGTGAGTTCAAAGGATTCCCCATCTATTTATGGGCCCATCAAATATGTTGCTGAGTCAAAGGAAAAGTAATAATAACCAATTTTATCCGTATTATGGCTGGTGATGTAGAATTACTCGACCTCGACTCTACAGCCTATACTGTAGTTCGGAGAACTAAATTTTATTAATATAGTATGAGCTAAAGAGCTGTGCTGAGCAGTTATTGCGTGAGTAACTCATTTCATTAGGTTCCAGGCACTAGAGTATTAATTGCAAATATCGAAGACTGGTTTCTACCTACGTCTATCTGCTCATGTAATAGTAATATGCAGTATAGGCATAGTAGTAGGTACCTAAAGGAATTTGCTAACACATATCACAGTAGTACATTAATTTGGTTACAATTTGTTCCTTGAAGTACAGACAGCATACTGTCCAAGAGAATACTTTATTATTGCCTGCTCAGGCATAAAATACAATAAGTCATAGTTGAAATCATATGCTTTTTGGCTCTTAAAAAATTTGTTTTTATATACGCTGAATTCGAAAGTTAGTAATATTTATTTTTTTTATATAAATTTATTAAGCTTTGCAATTTTATTCAATGCATTTTACAATCTGTCAGGATAAAAAAACTAGCATTTTAAAAGGTTTTGATATAAATCTTGGATAATGAAAGTAGTATTCTAATTTGTTTATAATAAAATAAAATAAGACTCAGAACCTAAAAACCCGCTCTCTACCATTTGTACGACAATAATGTGTATCGACCTGGACAAAGAAAAACGGAAATTTTGATAAATCCGGCTCTAAATTTCAAATTCGGCAGTTTTCCATAATAAAACGTCATTTCCGGAAAGCCATATTGAATATCATGGGCACATAAAGTTTTAGCCAACTCAGATGACGGCATAAAAAAGGGTTTGGAACCGAGAGCTCCTTAGTAATCAGGTCGTTGCGAGCCACACAATATTTGTGTAGAATAGAGACTTACCAATGACAGTTAGCGTGACACGGAGTAGAATGGGCGGATGTGTGGAGACCTGACACTGGTAGACCCCCTCGTGGTCCTCCCTGTCAACGGCCCTTATGCGGAGCTTCCAATTGTTCGGCTGCTCAAAATTAATGCTCAGCCGCTCGTCCCCGCTATAAGTGTGGAGGCCTACATGGAAGGATTGGAAAGTAGATCCCATTAGCGAACTGGATTCCTCTCATTGAATCAGACGGAGCTCCCCGCCATGCCTTCGATACTCAATCTATATGGAGCGGGCGGAGGCGGAAGGCACAAAATCTGTGTCGGAAGGGCCCAGCCTCGGATCATTACTCACTCCGGATCCTCAACTACGTCTACACAGATCCAATCTCGTGTCATACATATTCCTACACTTGTTCCTCCAAATCCAGACTACGGCTGCATATTACACGTGTACACTTTTATTGGATACTTACTCGAGTTTATGGGAACGGAGGATCAGGCAGAGGGAGCCACAGGGAAGACTTATGCATCGTAAAATACAAATTCTGGCACCTCATCCTGGCTCAGTGCTGAGCTTGCCTTAATGCATTTTTTTAAATGTTTGTCTACCTTAATACGTCTTGGTGCCTTCATACGCGCCTACTTTCTCTCGATTTTATCGCCTTCTTGCCTTTCAACACTAATCGGCATTTCTTGTCGTACTACTTTCTACTTTCTGTCCATAATTTTGTTGGTGCCTTCCTCTTTTCATTTCTATCTTTTTCCTTCAAAGCCTTTCGACTTCCTATTTCATTTCGGACCTTTTGGCTCAGTGCTTTCTATCATTCCGAAAAGTTTATTGTTTTTCGTCGGTACCTTTATGCCTTCACTTGCGCATTAGTAAAATTATGTGTCAGCTAATTGCTTTCTAGTATTCCGTTGGTTGTTTTTTTCTTTGCCTCTGTGCGTTCATACCTTAGGCTCTATTTCTTGCCTTTTTGGTATTAGTGTCTTCGGTCCTTAAACTGTATTTCTTGACTTTTGGTCTTACTGCCTTCGTGCCTTAAACTATATGTCCTGCTTTTTTTTCTTAGTACCTTCGTGACTTACGATACATTTGCTGCCTTTTTTTGTCTTAGTGCCTTCGTACCTTATGCCATATTCGCTGCCTTTCTTGTCTTAGAACATCCATGCCTTACGTTACTTGCATGCCTTATGCCTATGCTTACTTAGTACCTTTCTGCGTACGGATGTTTCTCGCATTTTACCGCAGTACATTTTTACTATCCATTGCCTTTCTTGTCCGAGTGCCTTCTGTTACGTTTTCTTCCGATCATGCCTTACAGTATTCATTTGTAGTTCCCTGCCTTCTGTTACACTACTTGCCTTACTGCGATCACAATGCTATTTTTGCCTTTCTATTATAACAATTCGATATTTTCGAATCTATGTTGCACTCTTGGCCCCATCTCGCGTTTGAACTCCTACCTGAGTGCCTTTGGCTGCTTAGTTGCTTTCTCACTTTCCTGCTTTCCTCTTAAAGGCAGAATTGTATTTCTATTTTTTGTAGGATTAGTTCGGTTCTATGGACCAACTCATGATCCCAGTATATCTTAAAGCTATAGAGTCAAATATCAGATATAGAGTTAGCCCATATAACTTGGGCTCCAGCTCCAGTTGTATTTAATCAACGTCAAGTGCTTTACTTTGGAAGGAAGTTGAGGAATATTGTAGCTTTCAGCTACTCCTCAACGAATGTCCTGATCCGGGGTCCTACTTTTTCCATTTCACTGATCTTAATACCTAATACAGAGGTTCGGCTTTCGGCTGTACATATACTCCCATATGCCATAAACCAAGGAATGCTTTCCAGCATATAAGTGCGTAGATGTGACTTGGACCTTATTTCAGTTAGAGTATGTTTCCTTGTTTCAACTTATGAAGCAATCAGCCATCACCGCAATAAGAGCCTTCCGCCGGTCCTGGCTTCCTGACTGTGGAGCCTATTTATGGTCGGGACCACCAGAATGGTTCAATAAGTCCCTTTATCAGGATCCCACAATAAAACGCAGATGGAGCTGCTCTATTCTAGTCTACTACATATACCTATATATTGTATTCCGGCCTTTTTCCTGCCAATTGTCCGAGAAGAGAAAGTTGAGTCCCCACAAACAGCCCATAGACTCAAGGACTCGGATTGGGAAACGGAACTATAACTTTCTATATAACTATATATATTTCTATATTCGTGGAACTATAACTAGAGCCAAGGATTCATAACAAAAACAAATGGGAGGATCAGCTCGGACTTTTGGCCTCTCAAAACTTTGTTCTCTATTACTAAATCGGAGGCACCGACAAACGGAAATCCAATATAGACTCGAATGTCCCAAAAGGAACTCAAGTCCAGCATAGGTTGAAGTTTTACAGCCTGAAAAGAGGCTTTTTCATAAACAATATTTACGGAAATATACATTTTAATGCGGAACAAACAAGTGGAACATTCCAAATTGGTTTTACATTGGTACAATTAAATTCACCTATGGGAACAGTTTTTCTGTACTAAATTTAAATAACATGTTGATACACGTGTGGAAGGGGTGCTAATTAAATAATATAAAATAGTATAGCTACAATCAAAGAATATTATGTACGATTCTAATATCAGATGTATGTGAGTATTTAATGCACTACCTACCATGTACAGTATGTAGTCGTACAATATACAATACATTTACTGAGAAGTGTGCCTATTCTATAGGAAGCCATATTGGATACTGTAGCTTACCGAATGTTAGTAGGCCAACCCCGCCATCTCCTATCTTCATCCAGGAAACCTGTAGAAATAAAATACATATTTTTAGTAGAACCTGCTCGACTGCTCATGCTTCGGATAACTTTTATGCATATTTTAAGAAAATTTCGGAATATTTTCAAGTAATGCGGGAAAGAATTCGGACCGGAAAATGTCCCGCAGTTCTTTTGACAGCAAAATAGGACGGGTATCGGTTTTCAAATTATAAATCCATGTTTTTATCACTGAAGTTGGTGATCTAAATAAAAAGCGTGCATATTTGTGCATATTTCTCAGTTTTTGTGCATGTTTCAGCGTATTTAGTCGTTTTATATTATATATATCGTGCAAATTCTGATTGTTTTTGCCGGTCGTATATACGAATATTTCGGTGCTCCGGTCTTTAATTATAAATTACAAAATTTGACAAACATTTTGTTTCTTTTATTCCTGGAATTGTACGTTTTTGATCTACAAGACTACGTGGTTGTTCTCACGGTATAAATAGCATTCCGATGAAAAAAATTCCTGCTGAAAGTTAAACTTAAATGTGCTATCGTTTTGGAAACGTCGTCGCATTTTGGTGAAAGTGCACATTCCGATTTTTCAATAGAATTTTATTGCGAGCATAGGACTTCCCTCTAAGTTCCCAAATTAGCTGGAATATGAGGCATATCTCTCAATTTGCATAATATCCTCATCTGGGTATATTGTTATGTATCTATGTATATACAGAGGGTAATGGCAGAAGA
This sequence comes from Hypogastrura burkilli, assembly GCA_034696285.1. Taxonomy (NCBI): domain Eukaryota; kingdom Metazoa; phylum Arthropoda; class Collembola; order Poduromorpha; family Hypogastruridae; genus Hypogastrura; species Hypogastrura burkilli. The sequence goes on from JAQFZY010000417.1 coordinate 20,397, forward strand.
TCCGTCCCACCCGTTGATACATATAGATTGACCCCAACTTTTGCATAAGCCGTACCATCCCGGCCTCTAATTTAATTTTCAATCGAGCTCGGAGCTCTTAGGGCAACCCGCCAACTGATTTCCGCCCATTCCGTCCTCAGTCCTTAGTCTATATGCCTCATTTTCCCCTCCATTCAATTTTACGAGTCGGCTGGAACTGTTGTGCTAGCCCTACATTGGAAATAGGCCCCAAACAGTCAAAGTACTCTCCTTAACGCAGACGACTCTCGTTTAGTCCTTCACACAATTAGGGGAAGGACTCCCAAAAAAATGCTCTCGCATATGTTAGGGAAAATAATATACGCGGATTTTATAGGCACGTTCTTGGAAGGGGCTGAGACATTCCCAAGATATATTAATAACAACTACCGTGGAAATCTGAGAAGGCCAAGCTCCTTAGGCTTAGCTTAACGCTCTGAAAGCTATAAGCATTTGGATTCCCGAGATTGCGGAACTGCACTAAATTCAGACTCTGTAGTACATACATATAACGAGATTGTGCTACAGCTCAGCTAGAGCTTGGAATGGCCGGAGGCTAGAACTACACCATAAAATTCGCAACCTGCGACCCGGCGATATGCATGGAATTCTATATGTACGTATATGTTGCAACACCACCACCATCCGACCTAGCCACAAATAGATGTGGGCTCTTCTTTCAAACCGACCATTACCCGGTCGAGGTAACCTAACCTAATTCTATTGATGTTACCATCTTAGGTTAGGGTACTACATTCAAATTTTGAAAACAAGTAATTTCGGCTTCTGGCTGGTTGCGACTTGCGACGCCCAAGAACCGCTTTCCGGGTTGGGCTGTAACATATACATATATTTGTAGAGCAGTAGTCCTTTGTTCTTGCCTCTTTGATTTTGGCTTCCTGTGCGTGTTTCCTCTGGACATATAAATAAATATCTGATATTCTATACGTATCGATTAAGCAGAATAATTGGCTAGGGCTTATTCTGCACTGAGAATAGATCTTACATTTCATTTACAACAAAATCCACAAGTTTTGAATTCAGCTCAGCTATTTGTAGGGCGCGATTTGTTTATTCACCATTTGGGCCGTATTATCAAGGTTGGGCTAATGACAATTAAAGATTATTGATTCCCTTACATTATTATAAGGAAGGTTAAGGTTTGTGATAAAATGACAGAAATTCATTACATTGAATCGTATGATTTTCTTTGGAACCTTAATAATTTCAAGCACGGAAAACTACGAAGATTTTCGGGGGAAATATTAATTTTTGGCGGGAGAATAAATTAATTTTCCGGTCTGAAAACCGATTTTTCCCAGAAACAAAGCCTTATGTTAATGTAAGTAGAATCATTTGAACTAATTCAGAAAATACGTTTACAGTACATTAATTCCAACTATGTTTGGAAATGTGAACCTATTACCTAACCATATTTTATTTTAACTCGTACTAGCCGTTGTATTTGTTCCGTATGAGTGTCTACTATTAATATTCAGAAATCAAATACACACATTTGTACTTTCCCAAATAAACATATTCCTATAGATTCCGCAAAATGCTATTCTTATTTTTCTGAGAATGTTCAATATAAATATATTCATACATATTGTGCTGTATTTGATGGCCTGAAAGCTACAAAGAAGCCTGTATATGTACTAAATACAATGGACCAGCAGTCCATGAAATTAGGCGGAAAGTCGTAGTCTCCAGTTTTAATTCCCTCCATCAATCCGTTCCTGCTCATAGTTGGAGGGACTGAAGCGGAGCCTTTGTAGCGGAAATTAGCGGAGCCTCCTTCGGGGAACGCTAAACAGTGCTGGCTATTTAATTTCCTGCCGCCTGTCCCGGACATGAATGGTCCCTTTCCACGATCCTACTTTTGTCCCGTTTCTGTTGCTCTAAGAATTTCCGCTCCTCTGCTACTCTGAATCTCCCCAAATATTGAGAACTCTATTAAGGCGTGCCGGGGCGTGTGAAAGTTTTCCCATCAAAGTTTATCTCATTTTAAGCAGCTGTCATTTGTTATTATTTCCTTTTCACGGAGCCTAACACGGGGGGACCTCTGACTTGCCTAAAGACTAAGCCCGAAACCGAAATCAGGCTTAGTGAGCTGCTATGGGAACAAATGAGGAAAGTGGGGGGATTCCCAGCAGGCCTAATTACGTTTTGAAGGGAAATGAGGGGAAGAAAGCTTATAGGAACGACTACGGAGCATTATGTATAATGGGAATGGGACTGTCTGGCTCAGTGGCGGTTCTAGCTAAAGGGCCAAGTAGGATCCGAAGATCCAGTTTGAGAACTTGAGGATTTGCATTATTTATCAGAATTTGAGAAATTACTTTAGAGACGCCCTAAAAATTGGATTGAGAGAATTCAGTAAATATTTGTGCGGATTTTAGCCGACCCTGCAAAATTAAACCTAGAGCGGCCCCTGGACCGCTTTCTCCTGAATTGAACTTTTTTTAGCCAGGCCAAAGTTCCCCCCAAAATGTTTTCACTTGACTTTTGGCGAGGGTCCAAAAAGTATGAATTCTGGTCATGTCACTTCCATACCTTTCACCTTCCCAGCCCACCGCAAACATTTTAATAGGCCATGGGACAGGCGGAAGGTTCCCTGCGGGCGGAAGACACGGCCAGATTCCCATCATTTTCAAGAGCCTAGTCCCCTCAGACAGCCCAATTACTTCCCTATTTTCCCCTTAGAAAACACATTATTCAAAAGGGACGGGGTTTAATAAACTGGGAGCTCCGGAAGTTGGAAGACGATTTTCTGTTTCTTTTTAAGAGTGAATCCGCCGTGGAATTCGACTAAATATGTTAAAAAAAACTAAGAGTTACTACTTTTCCCAACAAAGTTATAACGCTCACCAGTCAGCATTTATTTTATTTTTGTAAGCGCTTATTTTTTTACAGCAGACCTACTCTACCACCACCGGCTCTTTTAGGAATTTCTTATATCAGAATCCGTTTCCGTATGGGTAGCCGAACCTGAAATATATACATATGTTTGAGTTAGAACTATACTATTATACATAAGCCGGATCGGGCTAGACACCCGCGCTTGTTATTCGCTTCCCAAATGGAGTTAGGACTAGACCTTCCGTCCAAATTGGACAAACCGCTGTCCCATTTACAAACTGTCAACATCGTTAGGGCATACGTGCCGAGCCAATGAATCAGAGCTCCTAGGACGGCCTACTGCCTATCCAGGCCCCAGCACTTAATGTTGATTTATTCGCCGCCAAATATTGGGATCCACGTGTGTAAACAAGTACCGGAACTCCCTGGTCGGGGGTTCCTCTACATCAGACATAAAAAACAGACCTGCTTCCCATAATGTGGAGCTCCGCGGAGATCCGGCTCCGGCTTCAGCTCCGTCAAAAGTTGGAGCCAAAGAGTTGGGCTCTGGATCCAGAGGCGCAAAAAGTCGGAGTCAGTTTTCATTGTGAAACCATAGCTTGGATATTTTTAATTAGAAACACCATGCCGGAAATTCGGATCCGAAGCTTTTTCTAGCTCCGGCGTCAGATCCGGATCCAATTTCGAGGTGTCGGATCCGGCTCAAGACCCGCTTCAACACCTGTTTCAAAGTGTCGGCTCCAACTCCGGCTCCAGGTCATATTCAAGCTTTGGCAACCGCTCCGTCTCTAGGATCAAAGTGTTGAAGACGGCTCCAGATTCGAGGTGCTGGCTCCGGCTTCTGATCCGACTCTAGATTCGTGGTGTCGGCTCAAATTCTGCTTCCAGCTCCAGATTCGAACGTGTCGGTTCCGACTCCAGAATCAAAGTTTTGCTGCGGCTCCGGTTCCAGCTCCGGCTCCAGATTCGAGGTGTCGGCTCCGGTTCCTGACCCGATTCTAGATTTGAGGTGTTGGCTTCGGCTCCAGTTCCAATTTCGTGATGTCGGCTTAAGCTCTGCTTCCAGCTCCAGATTCGACGTGTCGGTTCCGACTCCTGACTCAAAACACGGCTGCAGCTCCGATTCCAGCTCCGGTTCCTGATCCGACTCTAGATTTGAGGTGTTGGCTCCGGCTCCAGCTCCAATTTCGTGGTGTCGGCTCAAGCTCTGCTACTTCCAGCTCCAGATACGACGTGTCGGTTCCGACTCCAGAATCAAAATGCTGCTGCAGTTCTGGTTCCGGCTCCAGATCCCGAAGTGTCGACTCCGGCCGCATATTCAAAATGGCGGCTCCGGTGTCATATTCGAGGTGTCGACTCCGGCCCCAGATTAAAAATGGCGGCTCCGGTTTCACATTGGAGGTGTCGGCTCCCAGTCCAGTCCTACTTTGGCGGTATCGGCTAAATCTCTGGTTCCAGGTCCGGGCCGGAGCTGGATGCTCGGCGCTCTACCATAATGTACAATAGGATTGGCATAGGTCTACCTCCGCTAGACTCTGGAGTTGTAGATTCCAGACTCGGTCCCAGAACACAATACGCTCGTATAAGTCAGGGACTTCATTCCCATAAATAGGGGGCCGAAAAAATTGAAAAGAAGTTGTAACGGTAGTTGGGCCCAACTTCCTTCCTCCCCTGTCTGGCCAGGCCTACAAATCCCATATTTTCCCCATACAAAGGCCAGCAGGGTGGTAGAGGGCTGCTGGAAGGAGTTGTAGCATAGCACATAGCATGGAGCCCGACTTTCCACTTTGCTGATTCCCAATCCGCTCAATTGATGGAAACGAGCCCCGCCGTAATGCATGGATATGTTTGGTGAGCAAACATTGGGCGGATGGGCCCTGGCCACCCAACCGACTTTATAACGAAGGATAACAAGGGGAAGGGAAAACATTATCTGACAAACTGCGTCCAAAGTGAGTCCATTCGTCAGGGCAGCTGCTCTAGTCTACTACAGGAGGAGGGAAGGGACAGGCGGAATTTGACAATGTCCACCAACACGCCCTTTCCCCTTCTACGTTCTACTATATGGTAAATGGAATGGACAAATGAGGTAGTTGAGAGGTTCCGGACAGGCAGGCCTTTCAAGGGCCCTTCCGCGGAATTGGCTCGTATTTCTTCGGAAAATGAATATACAGTCCGTCAAAAATTGGAGCCGTTTTCAACGAAAATGGGACAACTTAATAGTGAACTTTCTTCAACGCTATAAGCACAGCCTCATGATCGCCAAGCTAATTATCTGTACTAAGTACCACATGGTACGACATCGATTGGTTCGACTTTCTACCACTTTGCACATTTTCACCACTTTTTATCGTTTACTGTTAAATAGTTATACCAATGACGAAAGTCCGCTAAAATTCAAACTGAGCCGAATTGAATTTAAATTAACAAATAAGTACGGATTAAGTTACAACTTTCTGTCACAGCTAAGTTTCATCTACTAACAATTTAATTTTCAGATATGATTCAGTAACCAGGAACCCGTTAGCCGTATCCAACTATTGTGATATGTAAGTAACCTTCCCTGAAATCCTTAAGAGTGAAGTACTTTAATTTCACAAGTGGTAAGCCAATGCACAATGTCAATGTCAGTAGTCTCTATGTATCTGTATCTGTCCACTTTTAGTCATGGCGCATACCATACCATTGAGATTCTTTGAAATTTTCAGACATAATTGAAAAACCGTGCTTGTTTTCACTGTCTCAATGTACCACACGTTGGTTTTTCTTAAACTACTTTTTATCATTTTTTATCAGCAAACCCTTTGGATAAAAAGGTCTAAAAATACCATTTTATTCGGGATTATATATATCACGTGATCAATACTCGAAACAAAGGTTCAAGCTTGACTGTACATTCCCAGTCACCTGCTTGGGGAGGGGCCTATTTATTTATTGACACAACCTATTATAGTTGCACGTTTTAATGTAAATTCAGACTGTACCAACTCTACCCACTGTATATTCTGAAAAAGGATCACGTCGAAAACAATTTCATTTATTTTAGTTACATATGATCCTATTAATAGAAAATATTGACTAAGCCGGGATCCGCCTACCTAGGTCCTCCTATTTATGAAATATTATTTGGACCCTAATCCTCGGAGTAAAGAACTTATTTCCCCGTCGTCGGAGTTGACAATTGTGACAGGGACGGTTTAGGCCTAGACAAAGTTTTTAAAAAGCTCTGAACTTATACATACATACTATGTATATACATGGTTCCTTTATGGATATGAATCCGTTCTGACACTGCGTTGGACTGGAGGATAAAGTTCCGAGTCAACTGGTCCAATCTCCAGAATAGCCTTCTCCAATGTACAATCCATCTTATCTCCTGGCCAAGATAAACAAGGAGGGACAGCTGGAGAAAGTTCCATATCAAGATAAATGGCTCTTAGGACAAGAATCAATAATATTCAACAACAGGCCTCATTTCACCAACCAAGGCTCCTCCGCCGCAAAAACAAGGGATTACTTTACTTACTGCGGAGGAGCATAAACTAAAAGATTAAGATTACTGACCGGCAGAATCCAATTTGGTTACAGAAGGAACTTTTGCCCTAAATATATTTGACCAGCCTGTGCTATCTGCATTGCATACGGTCCAATTTCCGAAACAACCAGTAACGTAAGTATGGCTAATGGCTACATATAAATATGTTAAATCGGAACCCTGAAACAGTCATAACTGTATGTGGGCTCTTTTCTCACAACCGACTATTACCCGTACAGTTCGAGGTAACCGAACCTAATTATAATGATACTATCAGGTTAAGTTATAGTTAGATTAGCTTAGGTTAAGTTTTGTTAAATTAGGTCAGGTTAGGTTAAGTTGTGTTAAGTTAGGTCAGGTTAAGTTAAGTTGTGTTAAGTTAGGTCAGGTTAAGTTAAGTTGTGTAGAGCTAAGTTAGGTTAGGTTAACACTCTAAAATTTTTGAAAAGCCATCATTCCGGCTTGTGGCTGGATTCGACGCCCGCTGGCCGATTTTAGTGTCGGGGTAAATCATATGCATAAAATTGTTAGTATGTATGTATGTTTGCATCTCCGCTATCTCCTCTGGAACTGACGCACAGATTCGAATGAGTGTTACCTAAAATATTCTTAATTTTAGCCAAAATTAATAGACACCCAAAAATGTGAATTTTTGAAAAATAAATAAAATGATTGTATGTGAGGGGACGGACGCACGTATGGAGGTGGCAATGCTGCCTGCCTATCCCAGTCAATCACATTCGAACGTGTCATTGGTGCTTAATTCAAATTCTGTAAGACAATAGAGCTCGGATCGGGTTTGGACTGGCCCAGCGGAAAAGGTGGCGATTAATTCAAATTATTTAAGACAATAGAGCTCGGATCGGGTTTCCACGGTCCCAGTGGTTCCGGCGTCGCTGTATTGTATTTATTTAAGACAATAGAGCACGTATCGGGCTTGGACGGGCCAAGTGTTGCCGGCATTGCCAAACACGATATATTTGAAACAATAATGGTTGGGTCGGGCTTATCGAGCCCAGTTGTGCCGATGCCGGCGAATGCAATTTATTTTAGACAATAATGTTGCGTCGGGTTTGGGCGCGCTCAATGGTGCCGGTGGCGCCAAATACGATTTATTTGAGACAATAAGGGTCGGTTGGTACTAAAGATACCCCACCCCGTCTCGTAACATAGGTTAAAGTGTTAGTAAATAAAGATAGAGAACAGGCTAGAGTGGTAGGACGGGACCATAGAACCCCTTGGAACTTATACGCAGGGCATCCCTCATCTTCAGGTTTAATTAAGTGTAGGGATAAACTGTGCCCTATGCTCCTTCATGCCCATCCTACTTTGTATGGGCCGATGATAGCTGTAATGGAGGAAGCACCCCATTTTCTCGACAGTAAAATACAATTATACAAGGTATGCTAGGAGGAGATAAGGCGGGCCTAACGACCCGGGCCAAAACTAATAAAAAGGCCTCTTGACTCCAAAATGGTTGAAGAAGGCCCGTGGACGGGACTTTAGAAGAATAGGCCTCCCTCTCCTATACGGCCATTACGGTCCGGCAGGAACGGAAACCAATTTATTCCTGTAGAAAGGGCCTCTTCCTTTATCATCCTTGGTCTATGGTCCTAATCCTGATTGAGTCATCATTGAAAGGGAACCTCGAGTCTGGGACGGAATCTAAACAATCCACTCATGCATAACTAAGGCTACGGATTTGGCGGATCCGGGAACTAAAAACAGCAACCCTGGCGTTTATGTAGGACAGTTCCTAGAAGCATAGACTGGCCTCAGCATTAGGTCTGACTCCATAATTATGAGTAATGGGTCCAAGGGAGTGTGAATTTGCAGGCCGGTATTGGCCAGGGGAAACTTTGGCAGAGATCTAGTAAGTTAAGACTTCGAGACAACATTAGCTTAGCTCTCGAAAATTATGCCCCGGAACTGAATTAGGGCTATTAGAGCCGGGATCCTCCATAACAGTTTGGGCTTAATGGAAACAAAGTTTGGCTCAATCAGAAAAGGTAACCGGACCTGAGCACATTGTAGCCATACGTCACGTTTAAAAAGGCTTGTATTTTTAGGTCAGGAAGAAATGTGACGTTTTTATGACAAAAAAATACCGATTTAGGCAGGGGCGGATCTAGGAATTTGTGAAGGGGGGGGCCAAAAATTTTGAAAGCCAATTATATCTACATCGAATTTATTG
>JAQFZY010000418.1:0-28933 GCA_034696285.1 Hypogastrura burkilli
ATACGATCCGGCCCAAGCTCCCTGACCGTAAGACCTCTAAATTTTGCAGAAATATTTTTTTCACTTTTCCGGCCAATGCAATATTTTTTCTGGAAGAATCACATTTTTTAAACGAATATCCGTATTTTGGACCCTATAGCTGGCAGGACGCAGACGCCCGGACCCGCGGCCTACTTGCCCTGCGGCGTTGAGTTCTTGCGTACCAAGGCGCCGACCTTCACAATGAGGATCCGGCCGCAGTGTCTCAAGCGCTCAGCGACCCCGGCCCCAAACGCCTACCTCCTTCCCTCCATGATAGGGCCCAATGTCCTCACTCGGCCGGCTCGGGCACCTTGCTCAATGTAAGCTCAAGGTCAAATCAAGAACCATCCATTTCAAAAGTCAAGTATTTCAAATATCAATTGCGTGCAGGAGCTTCAATTTTTTCCCAATTTAAGCTAACCAGACGTAGCCAGACTCCAGAATAAGTGAAGGCGATCCGAGATTTACGGTGAATTGTAAAGACTTATACAAGCCTCTTGTCAATGTTATTAAGTGCAGGCGCCAGGCCCTTAAAAATCGTAAAAAATAGGCAAACACTAACAATGAGGATTGTCCGGCGGCTGAAAGCTGTAAGGCTCTTCTCATAAGGATGAGAAAAGGCAATCTTCCTATGGACCACTAATATTTATGTTTCGAAAAAAACTCATCTTACGGATTGTTCTCTGGAATAACTGTTAAGGGTTGAAACGTTTTAAAATTATAATCAGCATTCTCCAGAAATTTTACAATTTTCACTTCAAAATTAATTTGCGTCCAGTCACTGGTACTGGTATGCTAGGATTTATGCAAAAAACATTGATTACTTTCACCCTCTACTGTTGTTAAAACGGAGTGTCGGAGTACAGTAGCAGAAACTCGCTTTAACACGTCATCTCTGAGATTCCCAAAAGTTATTAGCAGGTATCCGGATTCGCAATTCCGTTTTAAGAGGCCTGGCGGCAGCCTGGCGACCGGCGGTACTTCGGTTCCCAGTATTTATTTAGAAAAAAACGTGGTTGGTAGGTAGTACTTCCGTAGGATTCCAAATGTCAACCATTTGTGTACAGAATGCACACAGCTAGGCGTAAGGCTTATCTAATCAATGCTAAATATTTGGACAGGTGTAAGTGGCTTTTGAAGGTGAGACTAATAGGTCTAATAGGCCTCGACTAATGCCGTGCCTTATTGTTGCAGGAAAGGGGACCGGCTCTCCAAGTCCTTGTACAGGTCACCCGGCCCCGTCTATGACATTGGGCGGCCGGAGCTGGTCAAGCCCCAGGCCCCTGGCTACACGATGCGGATCAAGTGGGCGGACTTGCAGGGGCAGCGCTGGGCCGCCGGCCCGGGCTCCTACGAGCTCAACAAGGAGATCTACCCCAAGAGACCCGCCTGGAAGTTTGGGATCAAGCACACGGACTTTGCAGGGATCCTCAAGAACAAGTGCAGTCGCTTGACCTCTGTCCAGCGTCCCTGTGGCTCTTGACCCTATTTCTAGAGTTAGCCTTACAGCAGAGGATATGCAGGATTTTTATTCTGATTCAAAATTTTAATGTGAGCTACTACGTGATATGTGATACTACTTTTTCGATATACGTAACAAGCAAGTAAGACTTTCCATTAAACTGTATCATCCACTGTAGAGAACGGCATGTTAGGGCTTCATAATTATTCCGCATAAAAAATATGGATTTTAGCATCAATTGTATAAATGCGAAAATCTTCTAGGTAATCTTATGCAAAGTTACCAGTTACAAGTTACCACTGATTACAAATGCCACTAGCGCCACCAGGCAATAGTGGCACCCATTGGTACTCTAAATTACTGATGTTTCATTGGAGTAGGTTATGTCTACAATACCTACCTCACTTTATTCCACTGAAATTATTCCACATTATCTTTTCCGATTGTTATGCTGAAAATCCATATTCTTTATGAGGAATGTTTATGTTGGGACTAGGTGTAAAGATAGCCGTTTTATCGTATCTCATTGATAAGCGGTATAAATGTCGAGATTTGGGTAGCTGGTGTCTGGTAACTCTTCGTACGGCTACGTGGCTAAATGGCTGCATACATACAATTGCCGAGCAGTTTTTACCAATCATAAGTTCATAAGCATAGTGTCAACTGTCAACGTGCCTAGCAATCCATCAGAGAATTGTGGCCCATTGAGACTCTTGACCGCACCTGTATTAATTACGTAAGTATGTATCATTTTAACCCCTATCAGTAGCCTATATTCTGATTCGGCAGAATCGAGTAAGACTATTTTCACTTCCATGTAATAAATGTAAGCGAGATTCTAAATGGCTCATATTTTTCATGGTGGGAAAAGTAGATTTTTAAAAGAAAAACTATACCTAGTATATTCAAAGTCAACTGAATAACTCTTTCTTTGTCCGTTTTTTAGCATTATGGAACGTGCTGTACCAGAACTCATAAATTTCATTCGATTGCAGTACTTACTAAACAATACTGCCCCCACGGTACTTCGCCAACAATTCCGTGAGGAATGGAACATCCTCGTGGGTTTTCAATGGGACAATACAACGGAAAACGGAGCCAAGTTTATTCAAGGGATTGGGAAAGGGATTTATCAGGACGCTAGTAAAGCGAAGAGGAAAGTGATGGAGTCAGGTGATATCACAAAATGGGATTTGACCATCCTAGCAGGGACCTTAAAATGTTTCGATAAAAAGGGGAAATCCGCTTTTGAGCCACTGCTTCAAATTCGGAATCAACTTTCACATGAAGCAAACATGGTCATTGAAGCTGACGAGTTTGACAGAATGTGGAAGTCAGTTTCTGTCATACTTCTTGCTCATGGCTTGACTCAAGAAGCCCTTGACGAAGCAAAGAAAATCGGTCTAGAGGAACAGAAAGCCAAAGAAGAAAATCCTTTGCGTTTGAACAAAGCCAATATGGCCACAGCTCAGGAACTGAAAAGTAACGCCAACGAACTATTTAAGAAAAATCAGTACGACCCAGCAATTGTAATGTACTCGGAGGCAATTATTCTAACAGGCATTTCATCAAGTATGCTTGCGGTACTTTATTCTAATAGATCCGCGGCATTTATGCAATCCGGTGACTATGTTAGTGCTAAGGATGACGCGAAGGCCATGATTCGCCATGAACCTTGCTGGTGGAAATCTTACTGTAGGCTAGCTAGCTCATACAAAGCTCTTGAAAAGTATGAGAAAGCATTGAAATGTTTCAATATCTCCCTTGCCTTGGAACCATCAAATGCTGACGTAATGAATGAACGAGACCACTGCCGACACCAGATTGCGAAATTGAAGCGGGACGAGCATTTGGATCCCATGTTTTTCGACAGAACTTTTGATGATGTTGCACAGTGGATGAAGAAGGATTTCGGGATTCAACGTCACGGGAAGCAGCTGGAGATGTCCCAGAAAATGAGCTCTCAACTTGGACTAGCTCTTGGGATTTGTGGAGACGGGCACAATTACAGATTTGGACGCGGAGTCAAGCAAGACTACTCAATAGCTGCCAAGTATTATGCCAAGGCTGCCAGTCATGGAAATGCCGAAGGCCTCTACAATCTTGCACAGCTGACAAAAGAAGGACTTGGTGTACCAAGGAATATACCAGAGGCTATCCGATTGCTGAGGCAAGCGGCTTCCCAGGAATTTACACAAAAAGTGTCTGGAGTACCTACGCTTAATATCGGGGTAATGGAGGCCGAACACGAACTTGGGCGCTCCTACGAGGAAGGTGTTGGTGTGCCGCTAGATTACAAAATGGCGCTGGAGTGGTACGAGAAGTCGATTAGGCATGGGTCTGGTTGCTCAGCAAATAATGCTGGCTGCATGTATGACGAGGGGCTAGGTGTCCTTCCAAGCTGCGCCATGGCAGTTGCGTATTGGAAACTTGGAGCCGCACTAAAAACTGTTCTATGTATGGAGAACTTGGCACGGCGCTACCTGGCTATGATGGACAAGGAAGAGGCCCGGAAATGGTACACTTTCGCTCTTCAAAATGGAAGCGTGCGGCTGAAGCTCCAACAGAATACTTTCGGTGTCCTTGCCGACATTACGGGCGTAAGCGCAGTAGAAAAAGAGACTTTTGAATTTCAACTTCTAGCAGAGGTGAGGAGCGGCCCACTCCGGCATTTGGTTTCTGAGGAGACCGCGGCCAGTCTTACAGAAAGAGGTTGGAGGTTCAGAAATGAAGTCAATAGAAACCTAGGGAAAGCAACAGCTCGGGCTGTATACGGCTTATCTGATCCATATAGAATCCACATCATAAGCAAACATCGCCAATCAATAGACTTAATGAGGAGACAGGGGAAGAAGAAGACGCTGGATTACTATCCTAATCCCGTCCCATTGAGCCCCGTGCCGGTTGACCTCATTGGACTTAAGCCCATTTCCTTCCAGGACATGAGGCTAGAAGAGGATCACATTTATGAAGGCTTCGCCCTCAAGCTGACTCTAATTGAGGACGCAGATCTAGGGCGTCCATCCATTGCTCTGATTGGTGAAGACGAGAAGGGTGACGCCCAGCGGATTTTCGTGTACAACTTCAAGCAAGACCAGAAGACGCAGGATGTTCTCGGATATGGATGCCAAATAACCATTGTCAATCCCTATTATCGTGCCATGATGTATGACGAACTGCCAGGCATTCGGATTGACGACATCTCGATGTTGATCCTCCATTCCAGCCTGGCGGACAAGAAGCGGTGTCGGTTCTGTGGAAAGCTACACGCGACTGCACCGTGCAGGAAATGCAAGCGAGTTTTTTACTGCTCCAAACTTTGTCTCAAGCAAGATTTGAGTCAGTTAGGCCACGAGCTAGTCTGTATCAAACGCCTGTAATGACAATGACGTAACAAGATGAAGAAGATATTCGGAAATAAAATAGCTACCGGAAATTTTATAATATTTGAAGGGCTAAAATCTTTATCCCATGTCCAATTATAACGTAAACCTAATTTAGCATAGCAGTAACTTAACCTAACACCGAAGTTAGTCAGGTTTGGTAAGCTAGTATTTTCCTTAACTTTGTAGGTATTAAAATGACTACCTAAGTTTGAAACTGACGTCTTCTGATTTAAATAAGTAAAAAGTATTACGCAAGATTCTAAAACCGTTTAAGTAATCAATTTCTCATAGTATTCCGCTATTGGATTCGTTAATTCAAAGGACAAGGTTTACAGTGTTTACTTTTCTTTAACTCAAGAACCACTGGACTGATTTAAAAACGGATTTTACCAAATGATACCTGGCAATGACGATGTTTTACTGGTCAAAACGTCAACGCCATAGCATAGCAGATACAGTCTGTGATGTTACATATTCTCACTTATCACGCTCCGCTCTTTGGCTACGCCAGTTACAACGGTTTATTATATTTTTATTCCAAATCTTAAGTACCTATATTTTAGGTAACCCGTTTTCATTTTACATTAATATTCTTTATCTAAATAATTAGAGCTCAGTTCCAAGAAGCCTACATAAAACTCAAAATGTATTCTTATACGAAGAATCTCCTACCGGACCTGACGTCTTCTCAACATCGGTCCTTAACTCATACACGGCTCGTGTCTCATGCACGAGGCGGAAGTTTGCGGGGTCTGCCCAATTGAGAGGCAGGACCCATGACCTCGGCCGCCCCTTCTCCAGTCGGCTCACCCTGTTTCGGAGCTCTTCGGCTATTCCATTCGTCCGCTTCATTTCCTGGTGGAGCCCCTCCAGGCAGACAGAAATGATCTCCAGTGCCTTGGCCGTCTTCTCCTCTAGTTCCGACCCACAGTCTCGCTTGACCGTGGTTGACTTCTGGGATGAAGTCCGTGATCGTGGGGGGTTGGGTTTGACCTTTTCAGGCTCAAGGCCCAAGAGCAGGCTCCGAATGACCTCCAGAGCCGCCGTCCCTTGACTCAGTCGATCCTTTGACCCATAAATAATATCCTCAGTCTCCAGTCCAGCCTCAGCTTCATTGACCTTCTTCTCTGCGTCCTCTCTTTGAAAGGTCGAGTACTGGAGGGAGTTCTGAAGAGAGTCCTGCTCTGTCTTCAGCTCCTCCTCTGCGTCTTCTCTTTCAGAGGTCAAGGCCTGGATGGAGTTCCGAAGAGAGTCCTCTTCTATCTTAAGCTTCTTCTCAAGTTCTTCCTTGACCTCTAAGTGCTTGGACTCTATTGTCTCGAGCTCAAACTTGTGATACATAGTAACGTCCTCCATCTCTTTCTTGTGCTCAGTCTTTAGAATCTCTAGCTCACGCCGGCATTCCGCTGTTGTGGCCTCAATTATGGCTCGGTAACGTGCTTTCACTTCCTCCTGCTCCTTCAGAAGCTTCCGGTCGAAGTCGACCTTGATTTCCTCTTGTTTGGCAGCAAGCCAAATCTCACGCTCCGTTCTGAACTTCTCCAGCTCAACATCCTGGTTAAGCTTATTAAGGCCATCGGATTGTTCCCTAAATAGCTTGGTCTTCCGTTTGGGCTTCGAAACGGTCTTGAGGACTGGTATCTTAATCGGACGAACGGGCTCTTCGTCAAGACTCAGCGAGTCAGCTTCGTCTTCAGTTTTTGTACTTTCGTACTCGTACTCGTCTCCGGGACTCTTATCGGGTTCAAAGGGAGGCACCTTGACTTTCGTGCTTAAAGCTGAGCAGTCACCGGTCACGCGAAACAATGTCCCTGAAACGTTCATAATATTGTTGATTAGAATTATAAACAGTGAACCCATTACTACGGATTCTGATCAGTATTTGGACGGAAGGACTTACTTAGACTTTCAAGTGAATCCTGGCGCCCTGACTTGGTCAACGGCTTTCCAAATTCGAGTCCAATATACCCGGACTTGTCGTTCTTATGTTCATACTTTGATCCTGACAAATGCACAATAACTGTTGGTTAGAATTATGAACAGTGAACCCATTACTACGGATGCTGATCAGTATTTGAATGGAATGACTTACTTGGACTTCTAAGTGAATCTTGGCACCCTAACTTGGTCAACGACTTGCCAAGGCCAAGTCCAATACATCCATCGTCAACTTTTTGCTCGTTTTTTGACCCTGAAAAACTCACAACAAATATTGATAATAATTATGAACAGTGAACCCATTATTATGGGTTCTGATCAATATTTGGATGGAATGACTTACTTGGACTTCCAAGTGAATCTTGGCACCCTAACTTGGTCAACGACTTGCCAAGGCCAAGTCCAATGCATCCATCGTCAGGTTTTTGCTCGTTTTTTGACCCTGAAAAATTCACAATAAATATTGATGAGAATTATGAACAGTGAACCCATTATGTGAACGTCTTTCGAAAGTCGAGTCCAATATACTCGGACTTGTCGTTCCAACGCTTATACTTTGATCCTGAAAATTTCATGATAAATGTTAGTTAGATTTTAGAATTAGGAACAGTGAAACCATTACGATGAATTTGCGGTCATTGATCGGATGGAATGACTTACTCAAACTTCCAAGTGAATCTTGGCGCCCTGACATGGTCAACGGGCTACCGAATTCGAGTCCATCCGTGACCTTCTTCTGTACATTAGTTGTACTTCCAATAGGCCCATGAGACTCCAAGTCAGAAGACTCTTCCTCCTCTTCTGAAATCATGAAGAGATCAGCATTCTTGTCGACCTTCTTCCGACGCTCGGGTTGAGTTGGAGTAGCCTTATCTTTGATCCTTGAGGCTCTGGGGCCCTCACTCTCCAAATACGTTGGTCCTGAAAATTGCAAAAATAATTATTAGAAGTGATTCATTATACTGCTACTATTTACATATACTGGATTGTGTTTCATTACTTAATTGATTTTTCAATAATTTACCGAAGATACTAGTTTAGATTTGAGAACTTCTGACTACAACACTTATTATTTTAGCTTTAACATATATTTTAAATGCATTCTTCATTCCTTCCTAATCAATTCCAGCGCGTCGAATCAGTTGACAAAAAAGAAAGATTTAGTAATGGAAAATGAAATCGCCCGTAATAGTATTTAATTTAAATAGTAACACATTTCAATATAAATAGTAGTTGTTTAAGTGATGCCCCGAGGATTGGATGGAAGGGCTTACTTGGGATGACCGGAGGTGGCTCCTGGAGCTCTCGTTCAAGCGCTGTCAATTTGTTCAGCCCTTCAATAAGTTTCCTATAGGGGGGCTGCTGGAATAATGCGGGCGGCTTAGGGGTAGGGATCACTTTATGGGCCGAATGGGTCAGGCTCCCGCGTCGCCCTGGCTTCAAGATGACGGGACAGTGATCCTTATTGACCTTGCTCAAGGTCTGGCGGATGGACTTCACTAGCTCCTTCTTATTACTCTTCTGGTGGTCGTATCCTTGGGGAAAAGTAAAATGTCAAGGTCAACGATAAACAAGGGCTTGTATTTAATATTTGCGAGCCGGATAAAATATGGACTTAGTGCTTACCTTTGAAACCAGTTGCCGGCTGGAGAGAAGAGAGCATGGGCGGGTGTCGGTCGCCAATGGCAATCCAGTGCTTCTCCGAATTGGAGAGCAGAATCGGTGGGAGGGGTTCCATGGATCTTAGTCCAGTGCTACCCAGCCCGCCGATCTTCGACTTCGATTGTGTCGGACTCATTTTCAATTCACTTACGGGTGATGCCTAGATAAAATTGTGAGAGTGACTTTGTGGTCGTGGACGTCGTGTGAGATTGTCAAACTCGAACGGTTGGATTCAAAAACCGAAAGATCCGACGAAGACTTCATTTTTGTTGATTTTGGTCCATTGTTTGGAAAGAGGGGGCGAAACTTAGAAAGCGTTTCTAGAGAAACAAGGAAATCGAAACTGTATCTCCAGCCGTCGTCGTCCGTGTAAGTTCGCCCATTGGACTAACATTTTTGTACACAAGCTTTGCCTGTCTGGGCTCACTTGGCAGCGCCAAAAGTTGCGATTACACTGATCATTCAGCCGTTTCCCACAATGAAGGCAAGACGGGCATGGAAAGGTTATAAAATTCTGCAGTTGGACTTGGATCTAGAATATACTAAAACTTTTATGACAGGACTTATATATTCGAATTCAATTATTGAAAAATATCATATTTAAATCAAGGAAGAATAAGAAAGGATAGATTCCGTCAGAAGGACATATTCATTACATTACAATACTATCTAAGGGCCAAGCCAAAAGGGTCACTGTGCCCTTTCCCACTTTCCAAGAAGTGAAACAGAGGAATGCCTTAAGAAGCGATGGGCAAAAGTCCAGCTTTCATTTTCATATCAATGGGTTATTATTGCAGCAAGGTACCAATAAATAATAAATTGGAACCAATAAAATTTGGGGTCCAGCTGGAACCCAAGGGGCATATAAGAAGCCGATCCGGTCCTGTGTGAACCTGCTACCTACAAATATGTAATAACATGAGCACCCGTGGTGTGCATTTAAGAAACCGATCCCGATTCGGCCCTGCGTGGTCATCCATTTTTGCGTAATCAGCACTGACGCTAATCCATGGACCTATGCGCACCGTGGGCGAACTTTTATTTGCTAATATTGAACCCGTACGTTGGGTTGGGGTATGTTAACTTGACTTTGAAGAGCGGCGCTCATTAGGAGCGTGACATTTTTTTTTACACCGTTCACGAAATATTATTTACCTTAAAACAGCCGCGGTTTGTTGTCAATATATTCTTCGGAGCAGGAGAGCAGTGTGCCTCTTCGGTCTACGGACCGAAGTTAAAGGAAGACCAGCCCATAACGAGTAACGAGCCATGCCGATTTCGACTCCAAAAGGATTCCGAACTCCGAACGAATCAAGTACGTTGGCTATCTACTACCAGTGTTTAGGACATAGTCTAATTAATTCGGATAAGAATACGATTCAGACAAACAGTAGAGGTAGGTCCCTGCAGTATATCCTGTTGCTGAAAAGCTATTCCGTAAAATCAGGGCTCGAGTGTCGTAAAAGTCATTACGACATGTTACGACATACCACAAATACTTCGTCTTAAGATCATGAATCAGAAGGTATCTTGTTGTTGAAGAACTCGGTTTTTGGTTCTTGGAAGGGTTACAATAGAACTTTTCTCACTTCTTATGTGCCAAACCTGGTATTTAAGACTTAAATTCTAACGATTACTGCTGAAACACCGAAAATGGGCTGTAAGGGAGAAATTGAGAGAATTAAGGCTGAGAACCGTTTGGATCCAAACCTGATGGACAGCGCTTCGCTCTCTCGCCTTCCCATCGCAGCCAGGATTGGAGACATAGGTAAGCCTTGCGCCTGTCTCTGTCGCTTGCTAATAAGAGGTTCCTTATTCTATTCTCGTCAACCCTTTAGGATTCGTTAAGCAAATGCTTGCCTATGGTTTGGACGTGACTCAAAAGATCTATTCCGGGAAGACCTTGTTGGGCTGGGCCTGCAGTTCACAGCGAGACAACTACGACATGATAGAGCTCCTGATAGAGGCAGGGGCGGACGGTGCAGAGACTGACGAGAACGGGACTAGCTTGCTCTGTACGATGCTTCAAGCCTCTTCATTCAATGATCACAACGTACAGGCACTTCTAGACGGCGGAGCTGACCCCGGCCTCATGACAGGCGGCCATAGGGCCCCCATCCACTTGGCCGTTGTCAGTGGGTGTCGAAAGTAAGTAGACCCCAACATTTTAGGGGCCTACTTCCAAAGCGACAACTCCCGCATTAGAATTTTACTATCCGATTGCGCAATTTGGATTTTTTTTTGGGGAATTTCAGAAAATGGAAGAGCCTGAACTTGCTGCTCATAGGAGGAGTGGACGTGAATTTGCGCGCACCGGACGGGAAGACCGCACTCCATTTTGCGGTCCTGATGAAAGACGTTAAGTCGGTCCGGATGCTCCTTCGGGCCGGTGGAGAACCAAACACACAGGACAGTGATCTGATGTCCCCGCTCATGGAATGTATCAATCACAGTCGAGGTGAGGCTGAACGGAGCTTATGTTAGCAGCCTTTGAATCCCAGCTAATAGGTACTTTTTTTAATATTGGACAGAGATGACGGAAATAATGCGGCTGCTCCTGACTGCCGGTGCCCGGCTCCTATCCGGAGAAAGAGCTAAGAATTTGGTGCTTCGACAATTTAAGAGTGAGCAGGAGCGTGAGGAACTCAAGGAGCGGCTCTTGACGCCCATGACGCTTGCTGAGATCGCCCGACGCGGCCTCTGCCAACGCTTTGGCCCAAATACGTATTTTTGGCTTCGCGTGGAAGGGCCGAAGAAGCTTCCGGTCGAGCTCCTCCCTTTTGCTAAGTTTGACGTTTAATAATACCTAACTAGTCAAACTCAAGAAATTATTAATTAGCATGCTATTCGAATGAATTGCTTTTGCTACAAATTTTGATACCTAGGTAGGTACTTAATTTACATATATACATATGTAGGTATATAGGTTCAATTTTAATGGACTTAACTTGAAAACATGTATGTATATCGATACCCAGTTGAAATGTCAGAAATAAATCACATGTTATGAACTACCACTAATGATCCTTTTCACTTTTATTCATGTTAATACATTCTGACCTGATTTGGCTTTATGATGCGCTACAGCTACAAACTACATAGTTTCTACTTGAGGAGTGCATTGAGGAATTTCCCAGCCTTGGCAATATGCGGGCTCGGCCCAGTGAAGAGTTCCATTTGCTTCTGAAATCGCAGGTAATATAAATACTTTTAAAATATAATGTACAGTTCAAAACGCTGTATTCAATTTTGTTCTTGCCTCAAGCTGCTCATGAACTTTCTTGAGGAAGTCCACTTCCTCCACATGCTTCTTCGCCTCGGCGTCCACGAGTTCCTTGTGCTTAATTTCCTTGAGGATCATATTGTCCTTGAAGGCCTGAATGAGACTTAGAAGACGGGCCTTTTCCTGTTCTATTTCCTCAATCTTGGCCTCAAGCTCGTTTCCTTCCTCTGCCTCCTCCTCTTCGTCGTCTTGTGGACGAGAGGACTCCTTCTCCTTGTTCCGCCTAGACCCGAAACCCTTGGAGGACTCGTAGACGGACCGCTCGGCATCGATGCTCAGGCGAATCTCGTCCCGGATTCGTAGGAGGAGGAGCCCTCTCTCGGAGCAAACAACCGAGATTTCACGGATCAGCTCGTCTGAAAAAAGCATTCAAAACGTCAAAAATGAAGACAGAGGAAGGCATGTAGACGTAGACAGAGCCGTATTGGGCAACCAACCCCAGCGCAGCGCTTCAATCAGTTAACTACGTACGTAAGTAATAAGCAAAGTATTCAGTGCTAACCTTGCAAAATATCAGCGAATGTGACGCGTAGATTTGAGCAAAAGTTAGATTATCTTGGTTTTGCCTCTGAACAAAATGAAAATTATCACTGCTGTTCAGGACAAAGAATAATTAGTTGCGCATGACCGAAATACAGAGTATTAGTTATCATATCAGCGCTGTGCATGATTAAAAATCCAAGTTATAATTAGAAATTAACTCATTTGGAGTTTCATTAGAAGTTTGCGAAGGATCAAGGATCAAGTTAGTGTTATACCAGTGCACGGATCGTTGATTTGCATAGGTACGTATAAATGAAAATGTGAGGCCTGCACCTGCTCAATAAACCGCACATTTCAGACTTTTTATGGACTTACCGAACAGTTGAGCATAGAGGTCACGCCGAACGACGCAAACGCCCGCCTCCTTAGCCTGTCGCTCCTTGAGTCGGCGCGTGAGCTGCTCATCCAGTTTTTTCACATCCGGCCGAAGGGCGGGGTCAATTGACACCTAAACGATAGGAAATCCTTCAACAAACAAGTCCTGCTTCTTGAATTCACGTTGGCCGAACCTGCTGGCTCCATTGCCGACTACAGGACATCCATTCCCGAGGCGGGAAGAGAATGTTGAGAACCTCCTTGAGCTCGGTCTTGGCGTAGAGCGCTGGATCCGGGCAGACGTCCCCAGAAGTTCGGAGTGCGAGCAGAGCTTTCGTCTCACTGATGTACCCATCCGGCGTAATGATTTCACCTTCACTGTTAACCTGTGGCGCGAGAAGGATTCCTCTAATAAGATCATCGCCTTATTCCGCCCATTTACCGCGCTAAAACGTACCAGAAGGCTCTCCTCCTCCGGTTCCTTTTTTTTCTTAGCTGTACAGATGGAGCTGGGCTCGTCATAGTGGAGGAGCGTCGCTTGGTTCGGGGGCATGCGCTCTGAACTCATGATCAGTCAAATCACAAATAACTTGTATTTAAAAAACGAAATCTGAAGTAAAGTTCTTTATAATTCAATAGGTAGGTATTTCAAAAGGTTTATTCTGAAGCAATTCTATCTCTTGCGTTTGGCGATGTAGACGTTTCTAGTAGACTTGTTTGATTATGCTACAAGTATTTCCATATCATTGGCTCGTTGCCAAGAGCAAGAGACGGTACTAGTTCGTGCTAGATTATGTTAGGTTTGATTAACTTAAACTTACCTTACTTCAGCTAAGGTTAGGTTTAGTCGCTTTGGCAATATTGTGTCAGGTTTGATTAGCTTTTGGGCAAGATTGTGTCAGGTTTGGTTCACTTGGGATGAAGCTTGTTTTTAGCTAAATACATAGGTCTGTTTAGGGCAAATTCTGTTAAGGTTTGGTGAGATTAGGCGTTGTTAGGTTTATTTAGTTTGGACTAGAATGCGCCTGCTAGGTTTGGTTAGTTTAGGCCATGTTGAGTAAGGTTTGGTTAGATAGGCTATTTATGCGTGTAGATTTCGTATGCTAATTTTTGGTTAAAGTCCCTGATTTTAATACCACTTATTTCCCTTCCTTCCATGAATTATAGACCCACTCACGAACTCTTTCCCGCGAAATAAGCTGGCTGAGTACCTCCTGTTGGGGCGGACGGACGGTGCAGAGAATGGGATCTGGACTCTGGACCATACTTCAAGCTCACTCATTATTATACGAACTGGCACTTCCTGATGGCAGAGCTTACCCCGGCCTCATTTGGCCGGCGACAGAAACTCAAGCACCGCACCGGCTCTTGACGGCCATGGCACTTGCAGAACTCGACCGGCTTGTGCTCTGTCGACGCTTTGGCCCAAATACATTTGAATGGCTCTACAGGGAAGGACCGACGGAGCTTCCGGTCACGCTCTTCCCTATAGCTGAATGACTACTTTCCAATGAATTGCAGATCCCAAGAACTAAGTCCAAAGTTAGTGATTACTTCATTTGATTGAACCCAATCAAAAGTACAAATTCGTTCGAAACAAAACCAACCTCGCTAAGCGGCGGAGCCGCGCGCGCAAGTATGTCAGGAGTCGAAAGTCGAAGGGGATGTCGTTACATTTAAGTCAGTTTAAATACATTATCATGATTGGAGTGTTTAAGCCCAGTCTTAGTTTTTCGAGTATTTCTGAATTAAGTTCTTAGTATCATATGCGTTTAATGGCTTTTGCCATTGGCGTGTGTGCTCGTTGGATGAAAAGATTCATTGTACGTTGTCAAGTGACTTGATAATCTCAATTTTTTCGAAATTATTCAGAGAAATCGCAGTGGATATGGCCAAGGACGGTTTTTGTTCATACTGTGTAAATACAAGCTAAGAGTCAAGTGTTGCACGGTACTTCAAGGAACTATGCACTTTTTTTCTGGCTCGAATATATGTACATATTTTTACTGAATACTTGGAGATGCTAATCGGAAATCCCGAGTGATTGACTTAATGAAATGGATCCAACCAAGAATCAGGATGATCCCAATCGGCCAGGCAGAGAGAGTCCTCCAGTACCCGGCACAAGCTCTAAGGCGAAGAAGCCATCGCCCATTACGCCGAGGAAGGTATATGCATTTTCAACTAATAATGAATCTAGTTTTTTTTTTCTCTAAATATGAATTCGGTTAGTCCAGTCACGCAGGTTACCTAGTTTAATTTCTGTGACTCGACATAATGGTCTTGTATAAGGTGTAATCGGCCAGGAGCCAGGAGTCCTTGACCCCGTGTACTCGGACCTGTGTATTCCGACTGTTTAAGTATAATCTGTAACTATTTGCCTTCATCCTTAATTCTGGTCCGGTTTTGTCCCCTTTTTTTTTAGTACCTACATAATAATGATTGACGGTGGACTTTGCTTTAATATTTTTATTATTCGTTTTTTCCAACTTGTTTCCTGTATTTTGATAACAATAAGCTTAGATCTAAGATTTTGATCATATTGACAAAATCATCCTGAGCTTGAGTTCGCATTTTTGTTGGAATGGACAAATATTTAGGTTATGGGGTTATGTAGTAGGCTTGAATACATATTTGAATTCATTCCCGGCGCGCCATGTCCCTTTTGTGTCAATTTATGCTTGGAACATGTTTTAGAGTATTGGCAAGGCGGAGTCCAAATTGCTTACGGAATTGGCTGATGAGTTCTCCAAAAAGGTGAAGCCTGGGACCTCCCCTTTGAAGTACGTACCTTTATAAAAATATAGCAAATTCTAAGGCATTCAACGAAATCATTTATTAAAACCAAACTTCAGGACCACCAAGTACGACGATCCGGTATCGGTACCACAGGGGATTGACACTTCGGACATGGTTGATTTTCCCAGTACGTGTGTAACTATTGTCACTTTACATAATTATTAATATTTTGTTATTTGCCTTTAGGTCGTCGTTTTCCTGATAACAAGGGACTCAGTGGCCATCGATTCTATCCTCAGGAATCAGAACCAGATGATAGTGCTGGAGCTAATAATACTGACTCCAATTATGATCACCAGCCTCATGAGGTATGGCATGACCCACCTGTCTTCGACTTAGCGCCAGGCTAATAGTTCATACTAAATTCTTCGGTTTTTCTCCCCACAAGGTTTTTGTTGAGCTGGACATACTTTCTGGACAAGGTGATAAGCGGGAATGGAAGGAGACGGCCCGCTGGATCAAATATGAGGAAGACGTCGAAGAAGGGTCTTACAGATGGGGAAAGCCCCACGTGGCCTCTCTCACCTTTCACTCCATTGTCACCCTCACGGGCCTGCTGGAGTCAGGTACCCTGCCCTGCTCCCATATTGTAACTTGAGAATTTATCCTCCGACCATATGGATCGACAACGTTGTTATTTAAACAGGCGTCGTATTGTTGGATCTCGAAGAGCGGGACCTGCCGGGAGTATCTTCCCGGGTGGTAGACCAAATGGTCATTGCCGACTTAATCCTTCCGGAGGAGAGAGGAATGGTGATGAGGTCATTGCTCCTCAAGCACAGGCACGTCGAGAAGAGCGTCTGGAATATTGGAGCCAAGAGAATTCCTGTAAGTTTTACCAATCTCCAGCTAAGTGCACATATGGCTTATCGTCGCGGCTCTTTCTGGAATTAACGTCAACACATTTTGGAACAGCTTGTAGTGGATGACCGAGCCCAACCAGCAGGTTCCAGCAGCGGAGTTCCTGAGACCCGACGGCAAGTGTCTGTGAGTTCGACCGCTTATGTTTTTAATTTTTAGTTTTAAAGATTTGTAATTAGTTTTAATTAATTCAGTTTCACCAAACTCTATGCTGTCGTAGCTGGATATGACTAAGGTCTACGCTTCTGGGGACAACTTGAAATGGTCAAAACGAGAGTCAGGCGTCATGAGACGAATCCCAACGGACTCCGAAGCCTCTATCGTCCTGGTTGGAAAGGACGACGCACTCCAAGGGCCTACGATTGCATTTGTGAGAATGGCTGAAGGTGTTTATATGCCCAATATTACGGAGGTACAGACACTGACACCGAAACATCCTGATCGCTTTTAGCACAAGTGTTCGAAATCTTTGTTTCTTTGCGCCTCAGATTCCGATACCCGTACGTTTTATTTTTATATTACTCGGACCAACCTATATTGATCTGGACTACAAGGAAGTCGGTAGATCCGTTTCCACGCTTATGTCAAATCGGGTTAGTCAAATTCGGTTGCTTGTTGGTGCTTTACGTACAATAGATGCATCACGGTACACTTACTGTGATTTTCTAATTTTTCCGTAATGTGTCTAGCACTTCCACGACATTGCCTACCGGGCATATGACGTAAAGGACCTCCTGAAAGGGATTCACGAATTTCTGGACGAAAGCATTTTGCTACCGCCAGGTGATTGGGACCATGAGCTATTACCGTTGCTAGAGCTGAAGGACAAGCATAAGGCTATTCGGCTCCGAAAGGAGCACCAAGCCGCCGCCGGAGACGGTCATTCGGATTTTCCGGATGGTCGCAAATCATCACAACGTGAGTCATATGGTCAAAATTTGTTCAAGTTGTAAGTTATTCTTAGATCAAATAAATATAAGCGTATGATTCCTGATTAGATGACATGACTGGTGAGAAGGAGGATCCCTTTAAAAGAACCAGGCTATTCGGTGGGCTAGTGAATGACGTGAAACGACGATATCCTCTCTATTGGTCCGATATTAAAGGTAGGGAGATGTGTATGCGTTTCAGGATATCTTATCAAAGAGGGAGACTGTTTGCTTGCTGATTTGTGTTAACAATTAGGTATTATTATACTTAGTCCAAAGAGCAATATCTCTATAACACAAGACGGCTACAAATTCTTGTTCAAGCAAACGTACAACTATTGAGTAAACGGCTTACTAAACTCAACTTTTTGCGTAGATTCTTAAAAGTAAAAAATGACAGTTCGCGAAAAATTCAAAATTTTTGTATGCACATCGGGATCACAAATATGGAATGAATAACGTGATTTGACCCCACCGGTGACCCCCGAGGGAAAACCTCCTGATTCGTTTGATTCGCTTGTTTACAGATAAGTAGGGTGGGATTGGTGAATATATATCAAAGAAAAAAATATAAAATGAATAATCGCTTTCTGCTTACACAAATAATCTGCCTTCGCTATAACCAGGTATTATGAATTATGACCCTATTTTCTCCTTTCCCAATTTACAGATGGACTGAACATTCAATCTCTCGCCACCATCATTTTCCTATATTTTGCCTGCGTTTCTGGAGCCGTTGCATTTGGAGGGCTAATGGGTAAGCATTAGCTACGAATACCTCGTTCGTTTCTGACTTATGATCATAGTGCAAGGAGTCAGTAACAGTAAACTGTTCTGTTTTTCATTAGGTCAAAAGACTGGTGATTTCATTGGAGTAACGGAAACTCTCATTGGGTCTGCCGTGGGTGGTGTAGTGTTTGCCCTATTCAGTGGACAGCCGCTACTTTTAGTTGGAGCTACTGGGCCGGTCCTCGTCTTTGATGACAGCTTATTTAAAGTATTAACAAGCATCATTCGTCAAAGCGGCGGGGTTATGTTGTGCTTACGTGTGCTTCGATGTCTACAGTTCTGCACTGGAAAAGGCATGTCCGGGCCGCAAATATTGGCCGTGAGAACGTGGATCGGGATGTGGGTGTCTGTGATTGGTCTGATCGTCGTTTGCTTCGAAGGGAGCGTCTTTGTCCGCTTTTTCAGTCGTTTTACTCAGGAAATCTTTGCGACGCTAATTTCCTTTGTATTTATTGCTGAGAGCATAAAGAACCTGATCCAGGTATGATTGCGTGTTGATTACCCCACCTAGTATGCTGATTCTGCGTTATACGTATTCTAATGTGTAATTTTTTTGAAATAAATATTATCTCAGATTTACAGGTCCAACCCATTGATTGAAACCTATTCCTGTAATACTAACATGAGAGGTCCGAAACCCAATGTCGCTCTTCTGAGCACAATTTTGATGTTTGGGACCTTCGTAATAGCTTATTCGCTCCGACAGTTTAAAACCAGTAGCTACCTGAACAACACTGTGAGTCAACTATCCTAGCTTTCCGGTAAAGTTTGTCCAGGATTATGGCGAATGCTGCTAATATTGTTTATTATTATTACAGGCCAGAATGACGATAGGTAACTTTGCCGTCCTTATCGCCATCGTCGTAATGGTCGGGATAGACGAACTTATACAGCAACCCGTGACCAAGAAGCTTGACCTCCCTGACGCCCTCCGTTATGGACTTAAGAACACAAAAATGACGGCCAGGGCATGGTTTATTCCTCCGACTTCCTTGCCCCTGTTCTGGATTGCAGCTTCGATTCTACCCGCCCTCCTCCTCTACCTTCTACTCTTTTTGGAAGGTTCAATTGGAGAGTAATGACTCATCAGGATGCAGTGTCAGTCCTTAATTTGGAAAATGTCATTCCGAGCGTCATTTTTTGTTCATTTCCAGATTGATCGTTGGGAAGAAGGAACTGATGCTTCGCAAGGGTTCTGGATTCCATTTGGACATTCTCATTCTTTGCCTCATCAATACTGTGATGGGGTTCCTAGGTTGTTGTTGGATCTCGGCAGCAACCATCCGTGGGGTCACGCACACGGCCGCCCTAACAGTCTTGTCAACGAACAATGCACCAGGAGAGAAGCCGGCCATTCTTGGTGTAAAAGGTATGGTCCAGGGACCTCGTCAATATCTTAATGCTTCACCTCTCTCGGATATTTGCTAACAGTTTCTCATTTCTTTATACTGTTAGAGCAACGACTGACTGCCTTCGTGATCAGTACTCTTCTGGGCTTCTCCGTGCTTATGGCAAGCGCCCTTAAACTCATCCCAATGGCTGTCCTGTTCGGAGTTTTCTTGTACATGGGAATTTCGTCCATGATTGGAATTGAGCTTCTTGAGCGGGTCCACCTTCTTTTCAAGCAGGCTCATAATCATCCGCAGGTTCACTACGTTCGAAGAGTAAGTGCACTTGATATATTCGAGACCAGAAACCAGACGATGTCCACGTTTCAATTCGAACAAAAGTAAGTTCTTCCGCGTAATGTACACAGGTGAGAACCTGGAAAATGCACATTTTCACCGGGATCCAAATCATGTGCCTCGGTGTTCTCTGGGGTGTGAAAGAGTCTCCAGCAGCATTGGCACTTCCATTGATGTTTATCCTCCTGATCCCGTTTCGCTATTTCATCCTCCCTTTCTGGTATAAGCCTCCCGAATTGGCTGCGGTAAGTTAGCTTTTTTCTTTCCTATTTGTGACGCTTATCTAATTAAGTATAAGACCTCCCTTTTTAAATAGCTGGATGCCAAAAGTGCTAACGATAAGGAGCCTGAAGTTAAGGGCCCAGTCCAAATCCCAATGTTGAATCTCGCATCCAGACAGATGAAGAAAATAATTAAGAACGGAGAACATGCGACCCCTGTAGAAGGGCTCAATCGGAGCATCCCACCTGCGTAGAAGGGCAAAAGCATACTAAAATGATTTTCAAAATCATTTCCGAAATCGTCAACGATTCCCCCCTCAAGGACGAAAAAATCACAGTTCGGTTCTAGAATATCAAACTCACTGACTTGTTTTGTGCTTTTTTTGAAACATGCAATTTGGATACGAACTTTCGGTTTAAATATTTGCTACCTAGTTGCAACCCATTTATTTAATTAGCGTAATCTGCCCGTAAACCCGTTCTCGCGAAAGCAGAGTAAGATTTTCCGATACATGGGCGAGAGTATGGACGAGAGTAACTTCACAGAGTTCTGAATTGGTGGCTTTGGTCGCCGTCTATCTCCAGATTGGAATTGGGCAGGGCTTGGGACCCGGATCTTCATGATCGGCACAATAGCCGCCTCCCAGTGGTTCATTTATGGCGGGTTCAAGGCAGCCGTTCACGTACCCCGGCCGCCCCCGCCTGAGCCACCCCGTGATTGCTAGCGTAATCAATGTATTAATCCAAGCTTATTACCACGTCAACGAAGTTAAAGTGGTCATTTGACATGGCCGCGGCCCAATCAATTAAAATTTTTGGCGAGCTCAGTATAGAGAAGTGATTATAACTAATTAAGTGCAATAAGTTCAAAGTAGTTTCTTAGTACGGATGATTTGAGTTATTATGGATTTTAGCGAAAATTATTTGCCCTAAACATACGTTAATAGTATACAATTATCCAGCAAGTCACACATTTGATATCCCGTGACTCCGACTTTGGGGTGGGCCCAGGAACCGGTTATCTGCGCCAAAACGCTGGATGAAAATATTGTTATACCTGAATCTTGCTGCCGGCTGGCTCATTTATCGCTGTTATAGGCTCAAATTACTTCAAACATTGAGCATCGACCTGATACGCTTAAAATGTCGGACATTTTGGACTCACTAAGAAACTGGCCGCGCTCCAAGGTCGGGTTCACGCGAGGTCAAATGTGTGGATTGGTGGATAATGGTGTACTACTAACTTTTGTGTATGGTAAATATAAATAATATAAAATCAGGAAAATGTTAAGGTCACCCGAATCCGTTCAGTAGTTTCTGGAGGAGATAGCGGACATACCAATATACACACCAACTATTTTACGTATACATGGATTTGGAGCTGTACTACAAGTACTTGTACTGTAAACTGTATTATGGTTACATGTTACATTTTACTCCGATTTGGAGTCGGCCCTTTTGGCGAGGATCAGGGCTTGCCTGTCCCTTAAGTACCTCAGCTCCCTCTCAATTTGTTTCAGTGCTTGAAGCTTGTTCTGGTGAATCTGGAACAGTTTCTTGTTTTGATCCTGCTTCAATTTTTTAAAGTCTTTGTCCAACTGATCGTGCCAGGGATATATCATCATCGTTTGGTCGTAGAGCGACGTGCTCAGTACGACGAAATTGAAGTATGGCAGGTAGCGGCTAAATTTCGAGCCCATTTCGTGTCGCGTTTCGCATTCCTTCTGTTCCGATTCCAATCAGAATAGTATATTATAAACCAAACTTTTGTATTATAAATTGAACTATAAACTGAAGTTTGGATTAGGTTTAGAACTTTCAGCTTAGCTCAGCAGTTAAAATAGTTCCGGTTGGAGATGGACATTTTGTTAGGAACTAGCCGAACACCTGTAATTTCTACGCGAAAATCGGAAACTCTGGGCTAAAATTAGGTCCAATCGACAGGCCAGAGATGATTTAATTGTCGATACATTGGTGCTATCTTTAGTTTGCATGATACCGAGGTACCATATTAAAATTAAATATCATAATTTACGCGTAGTATAGAATTTAGTTTTCCTAAGGTGAATAAACAAACCCGCCCGTTGTCACGGGGGACGTGTGGCTGCGTCAATATAAGTAAACCCTAGGTACCTACGCAATCCGTACGATCTCCGAAACATTTCCACTGACCTACAGCCTCCGCGTTGCGTCTGATGACAATTTTTTTTAAAAGTCGGATATTGTGATCTAGGTATAGGCGGATCAATTTGAACGCCCGAAAATTTGCAACATTGGACATTGTTTTAGGGGTTTTCGACAATGTTGATGCATTTCCTTAAACATTTTTCGGGATTTTGTTCCATTATTGTGCCGATTATGGATAATTTATGTTATTGCGTTTAGTTTAACTGTAGTTATGTCTTAAAATATTTCTACAAAAGAGCCTGTTGGGTGCCTGGGGCTCTGGGCAGCGGATGCAGCATTATAGGTCAAACAATTGGCGTTACGGGAACTTGAGAAATGACTTCCTCTGCGTGCTAATTGGATTTACACAATAGTATACGCAAACCAAAGTATGCGGTGCAGCTTGCTAGGGCGTACTCCATGGTGAAGAAATTCGATGATGATGATGAAAGTAAGCGGTATAATAGTCCCTTGTAAATTACGCAAAATGCCCAAATCTCCAGGTTTAGATACTCGATGGTTGGAAGAGTTGAAAGATTGTACCCCTGGTTGGTATGGGCTATATTGCGGAAAGGAACCTTTAAATTTAAAGGCCTTGTAAGCAAATTCCAAGGATCCAAGAAATTGTAAGAAAAACCCTTAAAAATCGGTTGCTAGTGGCCATGTTTTTGCCTTTACTGACCCCCTGACCCTAATATTATGATCAACGAACTTGGTTACCAAGTCAGTCATAACTGTTTGTGTGCCGCACTTGGAGGGTCTGGATTGAGAAATAGAACCGGAATCGTGACGACAAAGAAAAGTCGACCTAAGTTCGTTAGAATCTATATATTATATATAAAAAAGTGAATAGAGTTAAATACGGCTGACTGAACTAGAGTCCGAGGTCATCCTCGTGACAGAGCGGGAGGTTGACTGTGAAGAAGACGTTCATTTCGAGGAGGCAGGCGAGTGTGAGGAAGACTGCGTACATGACGAGTGAGGAGATGCCGACCTTTGCGTCGAGCAGGAACCCGTTCGCGGCAATGATGACGTAGAAGACCACGACGGAAGTGATGAGGAGGATGATGGCGTACTCAAGGCCCCCCGACTGGATCTGGACATAGTCCTCAGGACCCTGAGCCAGGATGACGGTCTCTATCAGCCAGGGCAACCCAAGGCAGACCAGCAGGTCAAACGTGTTGGAACCAATCGTGTTGGACAGGCCCATTGGCCCGAAACCTGAAAAGAACAAGCAGAGTCTTCAGTAGGAAAATGCCGAAACAGAAGAACGGACTGACTCTACCTTGCCGTGCCACAATGACTGAGGAAATGACCTCGGGGATCGATGTGCCGGCGGCCAGAAAAGTGAGTCCTGTCACAGAGTCCGGAATCTGCAACGTGTCACCTGCCAATTCCAAAGGGGGACTATTATAAGAAGACGGAGTTTTTTGCACTCTGTGACTCCTTACCGATGATTGTCATCATCCATGAGACCACATAGGTCAGGGCTGCGATCCATACGACGCACATGATCAGTGTGAGTGGATACCATTTTCGGAACCGAGTCTCCCGACAGTCAGGGATACTTAGTGTTAGGAGTAGCCGAATTGGCCAACCAAGGATCCACTCCAGACCAACCTTGCAGCCAACGTCCGGAGGGCAGGACCAGGGGCCCCAACGTTCTGAAAGGAGAACAAACCTGGTCATGCACTGTCCTAACTCCTGACCCCTTGACAATCCTGAATTGTACCTTTTTCTTCCAAGCAGTGTGACTCCGACCTTCCGAGGGCCTTCGTGAGGAGGATTTCGTCCAGGATGGTTGCCGAGACGGCATGGAGATGCTCCTTTGAGGATGCGCCTTCGTTCCCAATCCGTTTCGGATCATCTGTCCCCACATTAGTCAAGGTCAAGATAGAATGAGGGATGGAGGAATAAGGCTCTACCTATGTACCTATATATTGACTTACCGAATATGAGTAGCGGGTCTTTCTCTGAGAACTCGTCCCCCATCCTCGTCTTATTGGCCTTCCTTATGGTGACAGAGAGGCGGCGTGGCCTTGGATCCCGTACCCCGACGCAACATGTTCCTACAGCGTAGACAACCCGCTCGGCCCAGCCCTGGACTCTCCCGTTCTTCACAATCACTGGAGGTCAGTAAGATATGATGAGTGGTCGGAATGAGGACGCCTGATGACCTGCGTTCTGGCCTTACCCAGAATGTATACGAGATAGAAGAGGATCATAGCCAGGGCCTCGTACCAATAGACACGCCGATTGAACAGGACGACGAGGAGGATCACGACGGAGCAGGTATAAAAGACGCAGTCCCGGGTCAGAGGCCACCATTCTAGTGGAACGCCCTGAAAAATGACCGGGAGCTCAGGGCCCACGTTCTTTTCGAGGGCAATCTACATACTTACCACCCGTCCGTCCTCGCCGCGGGTCTTGTTGACGGCCATTCCTGCCCCAAGCCCGCAGCAGGCCCCAACGGCCAGAATGTTGAAAACGGCGCTCCCTACAATGGTCCCCACCCCAAGGTCACCCTTCGTCACAAAGGTCCCTATCACGTTAGTGAAGAGCTCCGGGGAGCCCGTACTGGAAATAAGGGAAAATTATACAAATGCTCCGACGAGCTCATGCTATTTGCTCAATTGCCAAATTATCAGGAACATAACCTCGTTTTCCAAATAGTAAAGAAAACATTTGCCAAAATGTCAAAGCACATGTGCAAATTGTCAAAGTGACTTTTGCTAAACTGCCAATCGTGCTTATTGCCAAAGTGTCGTACAATCAACAATACAATACGTTGGCACGTGGTCTCTCCTCATCATCAGTAGCTTGTCGGGTCTGAATTACCTGATAATGTGTTAATCGGTAATAGGAGTCTGTTCTACCTGATAGCCATGAAAGTCGCTCCTGCCGTTGCCGGCTTTATCTTCAGCTCTACAAAGGACAAAAAAGCGAGGCTGGCGGACTGATAATGTGGAATTGCTTATGCGAATTCTCGCTTTGTTACCTGAGCAAATGACTTCAATGGAAGGTACTAAGTAGTCGTCGCATACGAGGAGCAGAGCATAGAATACGTAGATGGAGGCGATGAAGTGGAGAACAATTGCCCCGTCCTCTCTCTGACGCCTGCTGAAGATGTCCGGCGGGAAGCTGTCGATGGATGGATGTGTGCAGTTTGGGCCGGCATATCCGGGCTCTCCGAATCCGGACTCCTCATTTTGGGCCTCGTCCCCGAAGAGGGATAGGAAGTGATTGAGGTCGTCAGTGGCCCCGTCCACTGGAGAGGGACCCTTTCCCAAGAGCAGAAGGGCCGTCCCGTAGAGGCCGGCCCAGACCAGAAGAATGAGGTGGCGCTTGGTCCGCTTCAAGTCGGATCTAGCCTCGTACCATTCTGAACTTTGGCCTCTAGTCCGGTATTCACCCATAGATAGGTAACACTGGGTTTCAACACCAAATTGGAATTGAAGATGCTTCGAAGAAAACTACACAAGGCTCTGAAGCAGGAGGTAGACGCTGTGCTTCCAGGCAGGCCTGGATAGACTGACTGCTGGATCCTGACTCGAGCTGCTGGACTAGTTAAAAAACGATTGGGATGCTCTGGATCAGGTGTTACGTACCCTGGCCTATCTCGGGGGATACCTGATAAGAGCGATACCGGCAGGAGGAACATGCCAACAAGGAGCCGTCGGACTCAATACCTTCAGCCAGATGCGCCTATCAACTCAGGACGTTAAGGGTCAACCCGCCTTCTACAGTGGCAGTGTCTCAAAGTCGTACCATCCGTTGAACTGCTCAATTCCAAAAGGCCAAAGCATTCCTAATATGCCTCTATATATTCACAGAGTCCCACTTTCTGATGCGAGTAATGAACGGCCAGGGGTCACTCCAAGTGCTCTGAGGGGCCAAACTGCCAAACAGCATTTGATTGTGGATGTGTTGTTAACGGTGGATGATGGGCCTGAACTTCTGTCCTTTGACCCCATTCCAAGCGGGATGGCCTTTTCAAAGACAGTACCTGGACTGACTCAGGGCTGGAAATGCCTCAAACTCGTCGATTCCCCTGGAACATGAAAGACTATGCCTATTAGTGAATATTACAACAAAATATTGGAACGTACAACGTATTTTTATCAGCGCCATGTACTTCGTCAGCTGACGAAAATGACCAACCATCATCAATTTAATTACTATGACAGTGAATTTCAGCTTAATAGTGTATCCAGTTTGAATTTTGTTTAACTTACTGAAGCTGAATAAAAGCATGGTGTAGGGGCGTATACAATATTTTGCTTGTAATTTTAATGGGCAAGACAGGAGACGACATGGCTATCATCCGGATGTTACCCTACATCAATTTTGCAATTGGAACCACGGCCCTCTGCTTCCAAACCATGGTGCTATATCCCTGGCATCTTCAGCTAGATGAAGACTTTGAGACAATGAAACGGGAGCAGAACAAGAAACTGTTCCAGTATGACAAGTATAAGCTCCAGGCTTTGGAGAAAATTGAAGAGGATCTGACGGATTTGAGGAATAAGCAAGCTCAGATCCTGGGCATCAAAAGCGAGAAAAAGTCAGCCCTTCTTCCAAGCAAGCCTAAGGCATGAAGTTATACTGTTACCAACAACTGTGTGCTGCCTAAGTTTCCCCTAAATTATTTGTAAGGAATATATATTATTACCTCTAAGGCAGCGACTCTAGTAAATAAAAGTCGAAATTCGAGTAAATTGACACAAAAATAAGTCTTCAAATAATTATGCGTCCTGTATACCTTCGGCTCTGAACTCTGTCCATTGAGTACAAACAATACGCCAGCGCGTTGTTTACAAGCTGTGCTGCGTTACAGCAATGAGAAACATCGAAAATTAAGAAAATTGTCAATAAATTTTAGTTTAGCTTCGGCCTTCAATATCCGCATCCGAGATTCCGCTGGTGTTAGCTGAATTCGCCTTGTCGAGGAAGCGTGGGCCAGTGACTATCACGCCCAACTCCCCCACAACAGCCGTTAGTAGTATTACGAGAACTGCGAGCGTCAAAACATTTTGACCATATTTGACCTGCTCCGGATCTCCTCCGTGGGAAATGGCGGCCTCGAGGCCCATGGGTCCAATAGCTGCCTGCAAAATACAGTACAAACTAAGCAAGGACTGAGCAGTTATTTTTACATTAGAGAGTAATAGAGGATTTATGCAAACCTGAACCGTGGCTTTGGGAATCCATGAAATGGCAGAAAATAGCTTTTCTTTAGTGCTAAAATTCGCTCCACTAACCGTCAGAACTGACACGACGAACCGAATCTGTTGGTCATCAGTAAGACATTAACTGGTTTGAAAAATACTTGCCCACTATATAATAAGCTCCTTTCAAAAGTGACTTACCACACTTCCGATGCAAATGCAGCCGATTCCTTGCAACACAATGTTGGGATCCAAGGACTGAATAACGATTTGGCATCCAATGACACCGAAGAGCAGAGGCTCGAATATGTACCACATAATGTAGAAGCACCAGCAGAGAGGATCCTATTGTATCAATAATCATATCGTTAGAGGCACAATCTTCGCAGATCAAATCATGGTACCTATTTCAGTGTAAACACTGAACTTACGGTATTGCTGAACACTTCTCGGAATCTCCAAACACAGGAAGCAAGGAAAGCTGACAAAAGACAGCCCAATGCCCCACCGCCCGAATAACCTAACTTGGTGAGCCCAATTATGGAGACTATGCCTCCACCCAACGTAAATATGAAGCGCAGTAGGACTGTATTCTGATCTTCCTGCTTTCATCCAATACAAAATCCAATGGAAACAAAAGAAACAAAAAAAAGTTCTTAATAGGCTTGATTTCTGAAAGCTTAATTCTATGCGCTCAATTCATTGCAATGACAAACCGCCTGGTTCTTGTTGAAAGTGAACCCAAGGCAGGCTCCCCAGACGAGTCCGAAGGCAAGGCCGATCAAAATTTGTAGGGGTCCCTGCATAATTGCGAACGTAAGGGATCCTTCCGGAAAGGCAAAGTTGAGTGTGATGCCGAAGAGGGAGATGGCCAGGACGTTGTCCAAGCAAGCAGAAGCGATAATGAACGTTGGGATCCCTTTCTCGACCCCGTAGCCGTGGTCCCGCAGTTCTAGGAGGCGGGGAACGACCACGGCCGGAGAAACAGGGGCAATCACAAATCTGAACATTTGTAAAAGGATCATTAAATCAAGGGCGGGTTATGGAGGTGGAAGGAAATTATCTAGGAATCCTTACCCTAATAGGAATCCCCATACCCATGGGAAGTTCAAAATGAAGTGAGAAATGACTGCAATGGTCGTGGCTTCAACCAACGTTGGTACTACCGCAAACCTTCCGATGATGGCCTTCATTTTCATCAAAACGTTTAGGTCCAACCCAAGTCCAGCCCGCGTCAAAATCACAGCCAAGGCTGTCTGGCTATTTCAATTAGAAGTAGTGTGGATTACTAAGGGCTGCCATTTAAACGATCACCAATTAATTCGAGCTCGCTCATCAGTTAAGTCAGATTTACTCACCAATTACAGCATATTACTCAACAATCATTTGCAATTTCCTATGGGCGAAAGATGATTTATTTTACAATAATTAACGGAATTAAAATTGTCTTATTTGAAATATTTCATAACCTTGGTGAGGTAATCTGCTCTGATTGGTGAGAGATTTTGAATTAATTGGTGATCGTTTAAATATTCCTCCTTACTAAGCCTTACGAATACGAACCCTGTATTCGTTAGCTAAGAGGTGTAGCTAAATATTATTGTGCTCTAAATATATGTAGTTGGAGCTAGAGCCTTGTGGCCCGCGGGTTTTGACGGTCCGCCCGTACGGGCCAATCCAGCCCGCGGGCCGGGCTGGTTTGGTC
>JAQFZY010000419.1:0-28929 GCA_034696285.1 Hypogastrura burkilli
GCCCGATCAAAGTGGTAGCCGGACCTGCGAGATTGTACTTTGGACTTTGGACTCCAGGGTCCAGGGCTCTACAAATGGTTCCACTTACAGTACGTATACGGTATACGTATTTAATTGACTCCGACACTTTCACTGACTGCAGGTTAGGTTGAAGCAATTTTCAAATCAATTGATTGGTTTACACAAATATGGACTCGTCCACAATTGAGCTAACTCAGTGTGAAATTGACACTGATACTACAGAAACAAGATATTTCTGGCTTTCGTGGACATCATTTTTTTGTTCTTACGTTCTTTTGGATTTAGGGCAGGAGTCCTGATTGGATTAGTGAGTTATTGGTGAGAGAGTAATCGGATGAGACTGGAGGGATGGGAAGAAGATATATGATCTGACCTGAAGATATTGGCGGCGGCGAAGAGACCTTCGGCTATTAACATGGGATCCCACGTGTGCCAGTTTTCTCTCGCCAAATCGTCACCAGATCCGCTCGCCTTCTCCTTTTGGACCTAAAACAGGAAAAACAAAGGGTCAGCCTACCTCCAGGCCTGGTCACAGCTCAATTGTGTACACATGGTTGAGTGAACTAATTTGATCTTCATCTTAAGCTATTCTAAATGCATGGAATTTTGCAACGAAAAAAACCCAGAGATTTTACCGGGAAATGCAAAAAGTAAATCGTTCCATGAACTTTAAAACGGACTAAGTTTGTTCACATTAAATCCTGAAATATTGTTATTCGATCAGATCATCTTAGGTTAGGTTAGGTCTGGACTGAAGAAATGAATTTATCCAGCAGTGCTTTATTTGTACCGAGAAAAGCTGTATTTATCTTAATTAAAAAAAATTGAATTCTCCGTGTACTTTATACCAAGTTGGAGGCATTTTTGGATTCTGTGCACAATTGAGCTGTTAGGGCCGGAGTAATGGACCAAGCTAGTTGATACTGGAGCCCGGAATAGGGAGGAATAGCCCAATCAGAGGCTGACTGGGGGGTTCCATAATCATAACTCACTTGGTAATGAGCGACGATTCGGAGAGCGATGGTGGCCACATAGAGCGAATTGGTCACAAAGTCTAAAATGTTCCACATGTCCCCGACGTACTCCTGGAGCCCAACGTCCCATAACTGCTTTATTTCACTCCATATCAGCCCTGTGTGTTTTTAGTTTATTTTTAGTTTACGAGCCGCCTTCCTTTCTAGTCGAGACTCAAGATCTCCTACTAGCCGAGGTGGACTATCTCAGACGAGAAGATCCTCGCGGGGAAGGAGTTTAAGACCCTTGGACTTACCGCCGACCCAGGCCAGTATAAACCATTCTACAAAGGACGGCGGGGCTCCACGCTTCGTCGTGACGTCCGTCGAAACCCACTTCGAGAGGCTCGCTGACCCGATCCAGCCCACTACGAACGTCTCAAATCGTTGACTCGCCAGAATCAGTAAAACTGGACACAAAGCAGAAATGTTGGGGGCGGTTAGAGGCTAGAAAGTACTGAATTCTTAAGGCAAAAAAAGGATGTCCTGCTCGAAAAGGAAATTATACACCGAAAACGACCATTTTTTCTAGCCAAAGGCCTGTAGGTATTTCTTTAGGTGCCCTGATACCTAGAATCCATTATTGTTGTCCCCTTAATCACGGCTGGGATTGGAGCTCGAATCCATCCAATCCTGACTGGATGAGAGAAATGGGACTAGGAAACTCATTTGAGTTGTATGAGGGAGTGAAGGGAATAATGTTTGAGTTCCATTTGGTCCTGGGAAGGTGAAAATAAGATATTTAGGAAGGCCTGCCGGAGAAAGGTCAGGAGTCCCTATGCTGAAGACAGGGACCTAAGGCCCCGATTCGAGGCCTCCAGGGAATACCAATGTGAGGTCCCACAACAAAGGAGGGAAAATGGGTTAAAAAACGAGAGCTTTCAACCCAAAATGTCGACTTATCTCCTACGTGCCCTGATTTGACATGGGTAGCCACTCTCTTATTATGTGTTCGGAGATAGGGGACAACTCGAGGGTACCCCCATTGTATTCTGATTCTGTATCCAGAACAAGAGGCTCAGATTCAATTCAATGGGACACTTTACTTACACTTAGGATCCCGAACCCGCCCATCCCTCCAAAGGAAGGAAGAGCTACGTTTTTGTCTCAATCACTCAGCCCGCTCCCTTCATAACTTTCACTATCGGGCCTCTTAAGAGAAAATAGCTCCCTATTCTCCGTCATGAAGCCGACGGAGAGGCCTCTATCTCGGCGGATCGGGCTCTAGGTCAATTTGGACCATGGGCACATCTTACTATGTCAAAAAATCGTATCTCTCCTAACTAAAGTAGCCTACTCGAAAACTGTAGGGCCCTTTGGCTAACTCAAACTCTGTACACAACTGTCGGGCCTACGTACAATATACATTGTACTATGTGCACTCAAAAGAGCCTGAGAGGGATGTATTGTATCTACGGCGGAAAGTTTTTATGGGCCGAATAGTGAGTGAAAGCGTTGGGCTCAATGGGAGAGATTATGAATTCAAGTCTGGGAGTGACATAGAGAGGGCTTGGAGGGGGCCTATTCTACCACTACTGGCATAAACGGTTATTTGGGGAACTGGGTCCCATAGTTGAAGTATTTATTCCCACTCACAAAGGAAAGTGAAGTAAGAGGCGGAATGGCATATGAACTTGATGAAGGGCTTCCTCATGGTCTGTCCCCAGGCCGACCGCGGGGCAACGATGTAGGAGAGTGAGAAGAGCGGGAAGAGGAGACCAATCCGAATCACTTCAAGGGCCTGGAGCGGCATGTTCTTACGCCGGAACCCAGGCAGGCCCTCGTACCAAATCGAGGCTAGGAGCTGCTGGACGTTCGGATGGGCTACGAACTGAAACAGAACTCCATATTAATCCCAGGTTGGAAGTCAGATTTTACCAAAATGGCTTACAATTATTTTTAGCCCGTCGGAGTTATAGCCTATTCCTGTTCACCGTTTGGAGAAATACAATAATCCGATCTAATAGATCATTTGGCAAGTGG
The DNA here is from genome assembly GCA_034696285.1 of Hypogastrura burkilli. NCBI lineage: Eukaryota > Metazoa > Arthropoda > Collembola > Poduromorpha > Hypogastruridae > Hypogastrura > Hypogastrura burkilli. The sequence continues at coordinate 3,018 of JAQFZY010000419.1, forward strand.
GGTATAATACAAAAACTGACGGAATTAAATCAAGTGTCCATAAAGTTGAAGGGGACGGGCGATTCTGGGTTATGCTCATACATAGGCTGGCTCCGGTTGAGCTCAGAAATGGATCTGGAACTCGACGGTGAACGCTCGGCTCATGCCACAGCCGTACTAATCAAAGGATCACCCATATTTGCCAAAGTGAGGAAAATGGGTTTGGGGATCTTTGCCTTGGGAATGTGTGGTAGAGGCCTAAGGAGGGCTTGTGGGTGAGTGGGTCCGGAATTGGCGTCGTATGGACTCGCGGAGTCATTTCAGGTAAGAGCACGTATCCAGTTGGAGTCATAGCGTGTAGTGGGATTAGGCCTCTTTGTGCCTCAGCAGAGGCCTCGGATTACGGAGTGGCAGGAGAAGTGAGCCAATTTGGGGGAAGAGAAAACTTTTGCATTATGGAGGAGTGGGAGTCTGATGGGGGAACAGATTCATGTCCGCCGCCTCCTGGCTCCTCAGATCAGCTCTCTCACAATCAAATAATGACGGCCCAGAGACACTTCCTACCTTCTTTTGCCGGAACTTGATGGCCAGCTTCAGCCGGTTCAGATGCATTCGTTCTCCGTGCTCAAAGGCGGGCCCGGACGGGTCATGGTTCAGCAGGACTTCCAGCTCGTAGGAACCGCGCGTGTGGTCCAGCAAGGCCGTCGCAAAGTCTTGGCACTGCTTCCTCAGCTCCTGTCACAAATTAAGCAAATATGCTCACCGTCAGCCAGGCTACAAGGCTACAAGAGCCTCAAGTTCTGAGGGACATAAACAGTCAATATCCACGCCGACCCAATAATCAATGCAAATGGAGTATTAGAAATGCTACAGGAATTAGGTGACTTCAAATTTTATGGAGACACTTGGGCCCGCTTAGACTTTCACCTAATAAATTAGGCGTAGGACTTATATTCTAGCTTTGATTCGGCCGTCTAGTAATACGTTGGGGAGCTCCTTAAATTAGAAAAGGAAGTTAAAGTTTGGAAAGTCTTCCAATATCCTTTGGCCAGGCCCAACTAATTCATGGGAAGGGGAGAGTCTGAAGCCTTAACTTGGGAAAGTTTGGCCTGTTCCAGAGGCTCCTACCTTCTCCCTGCCCAATATTTACTCGGCATGATAGATAAAGAGGACTAGGAATGATTAATGTTCCTAAATAAAGTGAAATAAACGTCGGAACTTTTTTTTTAACATTCTGAAGGGGGGGGGGGGGCTTCCCTTTGTAGGAATCAGAGGTCCATACTGGAGTAGAGACAAGGGCAACAAACATATTTTTCCATATAGAGGACGGGAGCCGCGGTGTGCTGGCTCAGCAAGTCTGAATGCTCGGGCTATAGCCCAGAAACGACTGCCAGCTCCATTTCTAAGGTTGAATGACAATAAGAGATAAGATGACGAGCGGAGTAAATTCATCATCTTCCATCATGAGGATATAAGGTTTCGTGTAATTCATACCAAGCAATATTTCTGGAACGTTCGTTTTTTTAAGCCACAAAAAAAGCTTTTAGCCTTTCGTAGTGAAAGCATTCGGCTTAAAGAAGTTATTTCATGCATTTAACCTAACCCAACCCAGGAACAATGAACTAACCAAATAACCCAAATTAAACATTCGTGGACTCATTTTCAGGTAAGATCTTAACTTTCTCCGGCTCGAAATAATTTCCCCCTTCAAAAGGCACAGTAAGGCCTAGCCCAAGCTTAGAACATATTTGGCATGCCTCGGCTTTTGAGACAAATATTCCGTTCTCGCCTGTGACCTGCCAGGACACCTCCGCAGATCTCGTACTATGTCATTAATTATGAGCTCGGAATTAGAAGGCAAGGGCCTGTAACTGTTCCAGAGCTCAGTAGTACATGGCCTATTTGTTCATCCTCTGGTATAATTCAATCCAATAATATATGAGGACGACATCCCGAATCCGGGAGGGCAGGAGTTCTTCCGGAGCCAAATCTTATCTGGGTCTCCCATGCCGTTAAATAGAGCGTTGAGGGTAAATACAATCATAATACAACATTTCGTCTAATCATTCCAATTGAGGCCGGCGGAAAATTTCAATGGGCCCTCCGTTCCCCAGCCCACAAAGGCAATGCTAATGGAAATCCCTAAATTCAATTTACACAAGGATCGGAGGATAGGAGCGGTTACTAGGGAAATATTTCATATTCAGTTCTGACATGACAAACAAGGGCTGACAGGTCGTCCTCACGCCTCGGCTCGGATTTGACAAGGAAGAGGAGCAGGAGCCGGGCTAGCTCTCCTATCAAGCAGAAAACTTGGTTACTGACACAGATTTAAAAAAAAAATTTCGGCCTAGACTTCACACGTGGGGAGCTCCTTGTCAATTTTGTAATGGACTATTGACCCGAGTTCTCAGAGAACCCTATATACGGGGGTCGTTTCTCAAAGGGCTTCTGTCCCGTTACATATAGATAGCTTTAACCCAAAATACAGTTTTCCCGCTGAATATATAGTACTTTATGCCCTCAGCTTATACAATAAAATGTCAACTTATCTTATCACTGTTACTTTATCGTTAGTGAGGTTTTTTTAAAGTGGGACGGTCATCCGCATTTAATTTGATAGGGCCAAATAACCTCATCCTAAAATCAGTAATTTGTAAGGGAGTTGAGTGATGCATTGGACATTGGACCTGTATGAACCTGATTTTAGCACGAGGCTATTTTAGCACGGAGGACCGTCCAAGTTCAGAAAGCCCTCACTAGGTTAGGTTTGCATTACAGCTGTTGTCTGATCAATTTATTTATACCTGCATTTATCTTGGAGCGTAATTGCTATTTAGCCCAGCTTCCCTTGCGTCAACTATGAATTTGGAGTCAGAGATCAATGGGCTTCTCCCCTTTATTCCGTGTCCGGTCACGAACCCGAATGTCAAGTGCCTGAACGTGTCACGTTCCCCGAAAAGCCACATGCCCGAATTTGTCATGTGCCAGAAAACACTTTTATGCCCGAATAGGAGATGGATGGTGTCAGTAACTGAAGGGATTTAGCGGCCAGCAGCGTGTCTGTTTTTCAACTTTCAAAATGTAAAGGTGTAAACCGAAATATCAAATCAATAAAGGATTATAACTAAGTGCCCGACCATTGTGAGGCAAGTATTAAAGAGCAAAAGGTAACACCCATCGCCTATGAATCCATCAAAACCAACCGTTTAAAAAAAAAAACAGGATTCTCTTTTTTCGAACTTGCAATGAACTAGTTAGTACCTTCCAATATTGATAGGGATACTGATAATTCCGCTACTACAAAGAATACAAAATCTATTGTTCGGGCACTTGACACATTCGGGCATGTGACATTTCGGGCACTTGACATATTCCGGCACATGGTTTTTCGGGCAAGTGGTCATTCGGGCACTTTACATATTCGGGCTCGTGGCCATACTACCCTTTATTCAATACAAGCACAGAAACAGTTTGTAGTAGGAATAGTTGAAGCGTGGCTTGCCAATACCATATGACACCTTCGGCTGTTAAATATAAAAATAAAGTTTGGACGACTTTGCAGACAAACCTCGTATAAGTCGAGCCTATGCCTGGCCGAGTTCAAAAGTATGATTTATTCCCTTACAGCGGCTTTCCTGGACCAACCCGGTATGAAATGCTAAGCTTCAGCCGAATATCACGTAACCCGTCTCCCTCCCTTCCCAATAGGCCAATCCCCAATGCAATCTTTGTTACGCATACGACATCAATATGGGAACCACCTGTCCCGAAAACCATAGTGCAACTATTGTTATGATCCATACAATCTGGATCTGGGAGTACCCCATCAAACGGTAGGCTGGAATTCGGCAATTTATACTATTTTGATTCGGGCGGGTAATCTAGGAAGGGGTTATTATGAGGATTGGGAATTGGCAGGAGCATTAGGCATACTTCTTAACATCTGGGCCCAGGCTGGGAACTCCGGCCGTAATGCCAGACGGAGCTCATGATTAATAAATTAGTTAATTCGGCGACTAGGTTCCTACTCGGGATCAGGTAAGGGGGCCCTGTACATATATGGATCCAGGATCCGTATGTCTGTGTTGTGTACCTGGTATAAGGTATATGAGGCTGGCGTTAAGGCTGCCCTAGATCCAAGTTCCCATTAGGAGGACAAGCTTTTTTGGGAAAAGGAGCCCGTTCCTTATTACCCAATAAATCTCTTTCAGAGTCAATTCTTTACACGCTTTGTAATTCCAAGCACCTCAGAGGCGTCGGAGAGACCCCCTCCTCAACTTTTATATTGATTTTGCAGAGCCTCCCTTCCTTCCTCACATGCAGAACCCGCACATATCTCATCAATCCATGCTCCACACCGCCAGCAGCGCATTATTGTTCCCACCACTTGAAGCCTACATCAAAATCGGATGTGCCCTGGGCACCCATTCGGCGGGTTCTAGCTCCTCTCAAAGGCTTCCTGATGACGAAGTGAAGATGAGTGTGCAGCGGACCACAACTGATCCTCCTTGATTGGGTCTAAGCCATATCGTGCAAACTCCATCACAACTGATGCAGACCATTATAATCAGGGGAGTAATTACTTAAGCATAAAAGAATGTAGATTTTACTGGAAACGGAAACTCCAAGGCATTAATTCAGCTGAGCTGTGGTTAGCTTTTGGTATATTAGACATTACTAAGTTAAAGTTAGGCTCGATTGATTGGGTTAGGTTAGGTTTGGACTACAAGAACTGAACTGATTCAACTGTGTTACAAGTATACTTAACAGCATTGCTGCGGGGAATATATAGATTCTAGCATATATTGTATGAATTTGGAGATTAACTAACGAAAACTGTAAAATTCGGTGGATTAAATTCCTCCTCTATATTCCAAACCTGCCCATCCAAACCTATTGCACTCTTAAGGAAAGTTAATTGGGTTCATACAGCCCAATGTGTCCTCAAATTTATACAATATTTTTTTTGTAAAAAGTGAACATTTAGTCGTCCTAAATGGCGGTTATACAAGATGTATTTGAAGCACTATGAGAAGAGAGAGGTCATACACTGGATATTTTATCCTGAGCTCCCCATCTATAAATGTGGGAGGCTATAAGGCTGAAAGTGATTCGGGAGGCGGAAGGCCCGAGTTGATTTTATTATTTCTTGAGCCTGAGTTGGTCCGGAGCTACACTCCTGCCTCCTTTCCATACCTACTCTGCCCTTTCACCTCTCGCCTCACCGGACATTGATTTAAGTCCCTAATCCTATTTTGCACATCTTCCAAAGGTCTGGAGTAGGCAGGGGCCCGTAGAGATCTCCTTGGTTGGGAGACGGGCTCATGTCTGAGTCCTCCCTCCTCCACACATCTCATTACTCGGCCTATATGATCCTCAGTTGAGGTCCCGTCTGCTCTGCATACCTTTGAAAGGAGGGAAAGTAAACAGAGGGAGGCTGGAACCCCAGCTGGATTCTTGGGAGAGGAGGGAGGAGGAGGACTAGACTAACATGACTTACCATGTACTCTGCTTTAAATTCATGTTCGGCAAAGAAGAGTCTCCGGAGTTCCCATGAGAGCTCAAAGGCCGTGAGGATGGGGTCCTTGGAAGAGAGTGCAATGAGGGAGGGACTTGCCAGGGCCCGGTACGAATTGATACGGGACCGGGAATGTCGTAAGGAGTCTTCTTGTCTCGAAGTCACACAGTCGTCGCAACCGCAGCTGGGGGAAAGAACAAGAGAAGAGGACCAGCCTACTTATTCCAGAGTCTCAATAAATTATGGAACAGCCTCTATTTCAATTTAAGCATGGCCTCGAATCATCAATTTGGGAGGAGAATCAGCTGGAGAGCACCACCCGTTCAAGGGCTCTAGCTCAGTTCGGGTTCTGACTTCGGACCAGGGCTAAAGGACAGGAACCAGGTTTAGGCAGTACTACTATTGGGAACCCTGACCGTTCCCTGGTACCTTGACCAACACCAACTGGGCCATATTCAAAACCACAACTTAAAAAGCATGCCTTAGGTAGCTGAAGTATCCGAACCTAATTGCAGTTAATTTTAGTCCAATTTGAGTTACAGGAGTAAATGCACAGCACTAGCTAGAAACATATATTTGCTTAATGCATGTGCAGAAGAGCCAAATCCAGCTTGTAAACATGAAGGATGGCTGGGATTGAATGGCTCCACTGACCCTGCACACAATTGACCGGACCCGGTTTCCGGGCCTGGAATTGACCGGATCGGGCTCGGCCGACGAGAGTAAATAGATGCTGATTCCGTATTTTTGAGCTCAGTCTCTGAGGATTCTACATAAATTCATTGAGAAGTCTGGAGGCCCTAACTTAGCTGCCAAGCGTATTTTATTCACGGCGCATTAAACAAATAGACAGATAGGAGGGAGAAGAAGGGGCTCTTTCTTCCTTCCCTTGTATTTAGTACTACTCGGTAGTATCGGGCATGGGCTGAGCAGAGCCTCTGTCCCTCTCCTGTCTTCTCTCAAGGAGGAGAGGTCGAGAACTTTGGAGACGCGCTCCTCGCCTTTAGACCCATTTATATGTATCTACTTCGTCAGGACTCCGGGCCAAAAAGAACCGAATTTGGCTACGGGCCTCCGGAAATTTATTGGCAATCCCATGCATAGTCTAATGTTAATAATGGCTAGTTCATATTTTTTTAATGAGGGAGGATGTTTCCTCCCTCTCCCCCACTGTCAGTCTTCATCAAATGGAAAGTAATTTAGTACACATGTAGTAGGCCGGGGCCTGCTTCTGTCAGTTGAGATGATCAGCCTGCGTGTGAGGAGGAGGAGATAAATATCAAGCTAAATTGGTCTATTCTATCAACTATCTCGTAGCTGGGTCGGAGGATCCAGCCCGCTTCAGATTCCATCCATGTCACCAGTCCACCAGAGCAGAGGCGTCTCCAAAAATGCCCCCCCTCCCCCACCCACCTGAATATTTAGGTGTGACTGCTTTGCTTTCAGCGAGCTCCTCTTTGCAATTTCCATAACGAGAAAAGCAACTTTAGGTCATAGCTGCAACTTTCTCCGGAACAAAACGGCGTCTCTTGACCCCTCTCTCCCTGTCAGGAGTGAAGCCTGGGAACGTCCCTGCACCACAGGATTCTCTAATAATCTAAGAATGTGAATGCCTGAGCTGCTGCTAGAACTGATGGTATACCAGGCTGCATAATTAGTCTCATGGAAAGGGAGTAAGAGCAACAAGTATGGACTCCGGCCCAGTTGTATAAATAACAAGAAAATGAGGAGGAACTACGAACTGACAAATGGGAGCTGGAAATTGTGGGAATTCGCTCAGCAGGTCATAGACTCTACGTTCTACGCCATAGGGAAAACCGTAAAGGAATATGGCATAAATAAATACATACCGACCTAGGACCTGCTACTTTGCAATAATATCCAAATCCTCGTATACTTTGTCTTTATGCCCACAAATGCCGTACGTACTTAGTACCTACGTCTCTTCGAAGTTCCCGAGGATGCCAATTTCCGGTAGGTGTAAATAAATCTACCTTCTGGTAAAAAGGACCCAAATTCTTTGTCTTTTGTAAGGCCTAAGGTCACCTCAACAGTGGTCAGGAAAACAACCTTTTATAAAAGTGCTTTCTCGTGTACGTATGAATATGTACCTACAGGGATTCAGGCCCCTGCACAGCTTTTGGTGGGACTTTTTGCAAAAAGAACAAAGGGACCCAGTAGGCTCTACTACGTTGCGACCATAAGTTGGGTCAAACACTACATTAGGTAAAGCCAGTGCTAAAAGTTAGAGATCCTGGAATTGCAATGGAATTTGGTAAGAGGACAATTTTACACAGAATTTGCCTAAGGTGGCTTCTGCTCAAGTTTATATGCTTTCGGATTCGGAGGCGCTAAGCGTTAGCTACGCTTGGTTTCCTGCTTAGTAATCTGAAGCAACCTCAACTTAAAATCCCGTAACTTGATCTGCACGCATTTAAATACCTACTACAACTGAAAGAGTCGTTGCTCCAATGCTCCGTATTCCCATGCTACAAAAGTGGCGACGCAGATAAATACAAGGAGATACTTATAGAAATTAGAACCGATCTGCGTCTTGAGGCCCCTCCTTGTCAAAAATAATCTGATAGGTCTCCAGGCGGTTCAATCACTCCGCCCTGTCAGGCTAATAAGGCTAAAACTTGAGAGTTGCCAAAAATTGGCTCGATACTGAAGTGTGGATTTGGAATTTGGAAGAAGACGGGAATGGAAAATGAAGGGAAAGTCTTGTTGAGGTTTTTCTAGTCCTTATCCATGGGATTGGGCTCTCTTATCCTGATCACATCTACGTCCTTCTTATGGCTTGCCTAAACGTATTTATGTCGGTTTTGGTAAAGATCAGGATCATAAGTGTACTATTATCGTTAGGCCCTATCTTTAGCCAGAGTCGACAGGCCAAGGAAACGGGTTACAGGGATCCCCGACCGGGGCACCTGCCAGCGGAGAGTTACGAGAGGCTTGTCAACGGATCTGGTTTTAAACTACCGTAAATAACTCTCAAATGCGAATCTGTGACAATTCCCGGCGCACAATTCCCGGTGGGACAATTCCCGGCGCACAATTGCCGGTATGGACAATTGCCGTCCTAACGCTAAATGGTGATACGTGTCCATTGCCTAGTAAACTGACTCCTGTCGTTTCTGTGATCCTTAGTAATCTAATAAGTCATCTACCTAACCTAACCTAACCACCTAACCTAACCACCTAAACTAAACCACCTAACCTAACCTAACCTAATCTCACCTAACCTAACCTAACCTAATCTCACCTAACCTAACCTAACCTAATCTAACCTAACCTAATCTAACCTAACCTAACCTAAATATAATTTACTAGAGCCGGTACTTATCATGCCGGCAATTGTCCATACCGGCAATTGTCCATACCGGCAATTGTGCGCCGGGAATTGTCCTACCGGCAATTGTGCGCCGGCAATTGTCCCATTACGCTCAAATGCACGGAAATCAGAATTTGAGCCTAACTATAGGTTCCTTCCATGGAATTTTCCCCAGAGTTATAATCCAAACTAAGAGCATAGGTCACGGAATAGGAACCTCCATATGACGATTGGGGGGAGAGTCCCCGAGAGGCCGAGCTGGGCACGCCGCCCTCGGAAACAGATTGGCTGTAGGCCTGTGGTCTGAAGGGGGGCAGACGTGTGGTAAAGCGGTAAATGTTTATGTCCTTGGTTACCAGCTGAGCCTCCTTCCTGACCCAAATATCCCGAATATAGGCCTATCCCCTTGGATCTTCCGGAGTCTAATGAGGCCTGAAGGAGGCTGAGGGGCCAGTAGTGGCTGACTTACCGGATATCATGTGGCATGGGGAGCGTGGCCCCTCGGTCCAGGAGGAGCTTGATGATTTCATAATTGTCCCGATGGGCGGCCAGGATGAGGGGCGTGATGTCGGAAGTGAAAGTGGCCGTATCCGGCGGCAGGGCTTCCCAGCTCTGCTCAAAAGAAAACTCTGTCTTAGGCCTGAGCCAGTTGATTGAGTGACAGGAAATTAGAGACTCCTATTTAATTAGTAGAGCATGAGCGGCTTCGGAGGGAGTCTGTCCAGACGTAGACGAAAGAGCCTAATCTCCCAGTCCCAGGCCTAAAATCAATAGCTTATAGCTTTCCCCCCACATGCTCTCACTACTTCTGATTTATGAAGAAAAGACAAAGATATCATACGTGGGGCTCTCCTGGCTTGTGGACAGTGTCCTCGTGCTCAAGCAGGACCTCAACAGCCTCAACGTACTCCTCGGAAATGGCATGGAGCAGGGCGTCTCGGGTCTCAACGCGATACTCGAGGAGGAGCTCCACCATTTCCAGGTTCTCGTTGTCAATGGCCATGAGGAGAGCTGAGCGGCCTGGAAAAAATTAATACGTAACCAAGGTGGCCCATCAGAGGGCCTTTCAACCCACGCAATCTATTTTCCATTAAATGCTTTAGGTTTTCAGTTACAAAATAGAACGTCATTTCAATAGGGAATTGTAGCTTTGACTACTTAGCATGATTTCACCCCAATAATACTGACTTCTCGCAGTCAATATGGATGGTTTCCTGGAAATAATTTATTTTCATTTCTCATAGAGCCAGGATCAGGTTAACCTAGGCTGGAATATGTTTGATTTGGTTATACTAAGTTAGATAAGGTAACGTTTGGTCAGGTTAGAATATGTTTATTTGGTTATGCTAGCTTAGATCAGGTAACGTTTGGTCAGGTTAGAATATGTTTGTTTGGTTATGCTAGCTTAGATCAGGTAACGTTTAGTTAAGTTACCTCCGGCTAGGTTACAGTATGTTTGATTAGGTTATATTAGGTTATATTAAGTAAGGATAGACTAAGTTACGTTAGGTTGGGTGCTAGGCCGGGTTGAGATAGATTAGGCTAGTCTTAGGCTAAACCTTACGTGTTTCTGTAGCCATGAAGTCATTTTTCCTTGAAGGGCCAGCACTTTTTTTGCCAGAAGTCAGTACTCTCTTTTTTAAATCTTTGTTACACATGAACCAAGCTGTAGGCATCTCGAGTACGTTTGTTGGAGGAGTAAGAAAATTGGGTATTTCTCCTGACTACTTACCCAGGGGATCCGCACAGTTAATGTTGATGTATCCCAGCTCCGCCGCCTTCTGCAACATCCTGACAAAACGGAAAAAGTGGGCCAGAAATTATAATCCATTCCGGGGAGGAAGTGTGGGAAGGAGCTGGACTTATGACCCATAGGCTCACTCCACTGATACACAGTCCATCAACTTCCTCCTCATCATTACCCGCCCCCCTCACTTGTCAATTTGTGCCATGAGGAGAGGCCCCACTTCCCCCTCCAGAGGACATGGGGAATGATAAGAGGCCCATTTCCGAGACCTTTATTACCCCGCCCCTCTCCCACACACTTGAGCTGGACTCAAGTCCCAAGGAAGGTCTCCCTACTCAGAAAGTCACATATACGTCATAATGCTCTCTCATGGAGTCACACTCACACTTCCCATGCGGCATGGGAAAGACTAATGCAAATAAGGAAACACATACAATACCTGCATCTGAGTGGGTCAGCGGTCTGTGAATAAAGACATGATTCCCTTAATCATCATAAACCTAGTAATTGAGCCCTCGTTCCGTGAGAACCCGGACGGGGAAAGCAGGTGGGGAGTAGGGGAAAAATTCGGTGACCCCTTTTATTATTATAATTCCGTTTTATTCTTGACAAGAGAATAGGGAGGAGGAAAGTTGCAATAAACTTTTGGATGTATTTGGGTGGGATGGGTGTGGAAGACACTCATATGGAACCACTACGGCCCGGCCCCTTTCTCCAGAAAATGAAAATAAAATTCTCAGAGGCCCAATTGTTGTAAAACCTCTTCAGACTCAGAGCTGAGGCAATAGTAGACATAGCATAGAATTCCAGATAGGACCACTCCGGTGGTTAGAGATTAGAGATACATACTTGAGCCCTGAGCGGCTCCTCTGGTAAAAATGCAGAGTCAGTTAAAAGTGTGGACCCAATCTGTGGTTCTGCGTTTAGAGAAAGCGGGTGAAAGGGAGGACAGGCTAGTTATTAGCCTACACTTCAGACGCTCTGCCTGGGCCTATTTTCTATTAAAAATTCCTAATGACTCAGTGTTACTTTTGTTTCACTAAATATGCTTATTCAGTGACAATCCAAGCTGAGTGGTCATTACGGATGCTACAGATCGATACATAGAGGTAGAAATGAGTGAAAGGCACTTTAGCATACTTCAATCCGAGCCTGTGCAACTTGTGACGTTGTGACTGTGAAGTTCTGAGATGGAATAAAGACTGAGTTACGGCTTCTGCCGACGACAGGTGGGCCTGACCTTTGGATCCTATCCCGCAAAGTCGTAGCGGTATTCCGTTTGGTCTTGGACTCCTCATTCTCCTCCTCTGAAGTCTATTCATGTGATATAGTAGTCATAATTTAGTAGGACTAGTCCATATTGAATATAGAGTAGGGCAGGCGGGCCTCCTTATTGCCTATTTCGTAGTAAGTGGAGTTGAGAGGGAGAAGAAGGAATTCCGTTCCGCCGCCTGGATCTCCTTCCTCCATGTCATTCACTTCAGCCGCCTACAACAGGAGGAGTAGTCCGTAGTAAATAAGTTCTGATGAGAACATTTCCATTTTGTTCTGAGACGGGCCTAGGGAGCGGATCCCGACCATTTGTCGACGCCGAGGTGAAAGGGGAAGACGGATCCATTCAGCCGTCTCAACCCTCAGCCACAAATACGACGCAAATGAATCAATGAATAGATCACGTCTTCCGCAAGGCAGGAATCAATAGGAAGCCCTCCTCAAACTACTTGGGGCCCAACAAAACCAACCCACGGATGATTCAATATTACAACAGCTTTCAGTGCTCCCTGGGCTCCGTGAAAAGGAACAATAATTTCCTACCCGGAAAAATGCAAAAGAACAGTCCTTCATTAGTATTAGGTTTGGCCTTATCTATCAAGCCGTATTAGGTCAAGTTACGGTTGTTACATTAGTGAAAGTTATGTTAAATTTATCTACAAACAGCTCAGCTATTTCTTTCTGTATTTAATAGTGTCTACTCGAGAAGTTAAATTTATTTTTGAAATGAATATTACAAGTCTGTTTTTAAACTTTCAAAATTTTAGCCTCATTATTTACACTCGATTGTGTTTACCAAGCTTTCCTAGACTTTCCCCTCTTACGCCTAATTAATAATAATAAAATAATTAATTAATTAATAATAATTCCAATACCTGATTAAAAGTATAAGCCATATACTGATTGTGCTTGGCCTGACCTAACCAAACTTTCGAAACAGCAGGCAGTTCGTAGTTTGAATTATTTGGCTAAAAGTGTCCAGCTTTAAACGTTTGATATTGGGTGTGACAGTAAGCTGATTAACCTATTTCTGCTGAGTTAGCTTATGACAGACAAAATTTAGACAAAAAATTTCTCATTTCCAGACTACGCACATTAGTTTCGTACTACGTAGTAGTTCCTCCTATCTCTGCTCTGCTCCATCCTTTTGTTATGCATTGAATGATAATATGTATATATATAGGTATGGTACTTTGATATAGTAAACAAGATTATCGAAATCCGGATACATTTCAAAGTGGAACTAAATCCCCTGGAATTGGATCCTCCTAATTCAGGAATCATGAACCTGGGCTGCATGCAGTTTCGCCGAGAGATCCCCAAGCTAATTATGAGTAGACCTGCCTTTGGTGCAATGCCCATTAGTGCTGTATCAATTAGTAGAGCTCTGAATGGACCTGCCACTCAGCTGAAGACTAGACTGGAGGAATTATGAGGCAGAATAGCCTAATTACACTCAAAGCTACTGGATCAAAACAAGGAGATCGTAAGTCTTCCGTCCCGCCCTAAGCTCCAATACTTGGTGTGGGTCTGACGCCCTAATTGAATTATAAACATTGTGATGAGGGAAGGATAACAGAGAGAACTGGGTCGGAAGGCAAAAGACAATAACAAAGCCAAAGCTAATCCGCCCTCCTAAATATTTGTCTACTGTGGGAATAGGCTGGGATCTGTGATGGGTCGTGGACGACTCCAGAACCAATTCACTCTACCATCATGTCTACCCCTGTCCATGGCTGGTCGAGACTCCACCACATCCTGTCCTCCTTTCTATCCGTTTCTCCCTTGCTTCGTATATACCACATCCCCTTGCCCCCCTTTCTACCCGTTTCTACCTTAATTTGGTATCAAAAACCGATCCTGTCCTTTTTCTTTCCACCCGTTGCTACCTTACTTTCGTACACACCACAGCCCTCCTTTCTACCCGTTTCTCCCTTACTTTCGTATATACCACAGCCCCTGCCCTCCTTTCGACCTATTTCTACCTTAATTTTGTATCCACAACGAATCCTGTTCTTCTTTCCAGCCGTTTCTACCTTACTTTCGTATATATACCACAGACCACAGCCTATGCCCTCCTTTCTACCCGTTTCTACCTTAATTTCCTAACCATGACAACTTAGTCCTCTTTTAAACAACCCGTTTCTGCCTTTATTTCCTATCCACCACAATCCTGTCCTTCTGCTTTCTACCCGTGTATCCCTTAATTTGACGAAAAGTTTTATGCTTCGACCTTGAATCACAATCAACCAGAGCATTTTGATGTGCTACTCGGCTCTCTGTCAAGTTAGATTCTCAAGATTCTTCTATCTTTCGCTTCATTGAGACTTAGTGGCTTCTTTGCAGCGGGAGCCGAGTCAACTGCAGCTTAAAACATTACCAGTTAGCTGGTGAAGATTTTAAGCTATCATGCCCTTTGGTAGCATTGTATTTAATAAAGTTACCCCGTTACAAGCAAACGGACGGACTGAAACTGCAAAATATATACATATAAGATGATATTACCTCTACCTAAAATAAGGCTCTAAAGTAAAATGGTATGCTCTTCTCCTTCCAATGGCGCAATTTATTTTCCATTTGCTGCGTTTGTAGAAATTACGTGACCCATAACTAAAACGTGAAAAATGTGATGAGTGGGAACAGGCAGATTTTATTTTCACTTTCACTGTAATTTTTACACGTCAAAACGTTAAATATATTCCACTGTTGGAAAAAGCATAAAGATCTAAAGCTAACCCTCCCCAACAAGGAAAAAATCACATTTCGCATTGATTAAAATCATCGGGTTTCCAAATTTACCATATGTACCTACACTTTCCAATTTTCTACACAATCTGCAAAAATGCTAAATAGCTATGAGGAATATTGAAATCCTCACCAAGTAACTCGAAATCTCTCACCAATTCAATCACATTTCCTGGCCAGAGTCTTGAAATATTTCGAATTCTAGCTTTTTAATTCCGTTAATTATTCTAAAATAAATCATATTTTGCTTATACTAAGTGTGAAAAGATTTGTGAGTAATTTTAGGTAATTGGTGAGGAAATCTGTTTAAATTGGTGAGAGATTTCGAATTACTTGGTGATAGTTTAAATGGCAGCGAATAGTTATAGTACACCTGATGAATGTAGGGCATGGCCTCTTTTTAAGATAATTTTCATTGATTCTGACGTAGAA
Organism: Hypogastrura burkilli; assembly: GCA_034696285.1. Classification (NCBI taxonomy): domain Eukaryota; kingdom Metazoa; phylum Arthropoda; class Collembola; order Poduromorpha; family Hypogastruridae; genus Hypogastrura; species Hypogastrura burkilli. The sequence continues at coordinate 18,048 of JAQFZY010000419.1, forward strand.
AGTTATTGAGGTGAGATTTGGTAAGTTCAGGCAGATGAGATAACGCTCGGCCAGATTGGGTTAGTTTTTCCAACGTTTTGGCTCCTTCTGCAGCCAATAAGTCAGTTTGCTTGAGGATAGTCAGAACTTGTTAAGGTTCGTTAAATAGGAGTCCTTCTGAATGATTAAAGCCCGGGGTTCCGGTAGGAGGTAGGACGAGGCCCCCTGCCCCCCAGCCCAAGGGGAAGAGGTAGGGACTTGAATTCTCGTGACCGTTTGAGACATTTTATTGAGCAGATTTATCACATGTCTTTTTCATGGTAGGATTCCTCTTCCTCCCGGCCTCCCGCCTGGATCCCCAACATTCAGGAACCACGAAAGTAGAAATAAATGTTGGACCAACAGACATTCGTCTTCCTCTGCCCTCGCCTCCTGGCCCCGCTTTATTTATACTAGGCCTTCCTTTTGTCTCTGGCTGGCTCAAAGGAAACACGGGTGCGGAAGATGGGAGATTCCAATATCCAATACAAAGGACTCCTTCCATAATAGGACCTAGTCCGCAGAATGGGGAGACCAGGTCCTCAAAAAGGGACTCAATCTGCTCTAGAGATTACTAGGCTGGACAAGGGTCGAGATCAGGCCCAGACTAAGGGTTAATTCTCATTCCTACTTTCTCTTCCTGTCCTGAGAAAGGCAATTACGCCTTCTCCTGCTCAGCCCGTAAGCCCCATATTAACGTCCGGAGGATCCATCCACGAAACCATGGAGCCCCATCTTCCCACCAATTAGATTAACTCGGAAAAGTACTAATCACAGGGAAAGGAACTGGGTTCAATGGAAGACAGTTGTTTACTACAGTCCTACGACCTAAGGTCTGCAGTGGGCGCACGACGTGAAAAAACAAAAATCAATTAAATCAAGTAGTAGGCACAATATACGGGAATTTAGATATTTTATTTATTTATTATCTGCAGTATTAATCCGCGCAGAATAAGCTGCTGATACTGACCTAGGGCGTGGCAAGTACTGACTCCCTTCAAGAAAACGGACTTAAAGCTGTTGCAAATTTATTTGCTAATATCAGCATTTGCTAAACCATGTAGTGCATATGAAATAAGACTGCTAGGTTTACGTATTACGTGTATGTGAAATAAGACATTTCCAAAAGGATAGTACTTTTGAGCTGCGTTTTTTTGGGTGGGGGGGGGGGGGGGCTTCTTTATAGCGTGACATATACGTGATACCGGAAGGGAGGGGGTCTAAGCTTAGCGTGACGTACGCGTGACAAAAGGGAGGAAGGGGGTCTGAGCTTAGCGTGACGTACGCCTGACAAAAGGAAGGGAGGGGGTCTGAGCTTAGCGTGACGTACAAGTGACAAAAGGGAGGGAGGGGGTCTGGGCATAGCGTGACGTATGCGTGACAAAGGGGAGGGAGGGGGTTGAAAAACCACAACTTTTTACATAACGTATTTCCCCTTATGAGTTAACTTAGGATGGAAATTAGTAGCGCTTAAGAGTAGAAAGATTAGTGTAGGCACAAATGCTATCAAAATGTTGAGTTTAAAGCTTAATTTAAGGGAGTTACCCAAGGTACACAATAGATGTTTAGGCCAGCAGCCAGCGCTTATGCCAGCAATGTTAATGCCGCAGGCCTTGGTCCGGACTCCTGAGACAAAGTTAATGGTATTCGGATCCTTAGATCCGGTCCGTAAGGAGATTTTCTATTCGAAGGCCCGTCTCACCTCAACCGCAAAGGACTCAAGGATTGGAAGAGGCTCACGTAAGTTCCCTAAAGTGAAATTAGGCCTATCCCTTCCTTTCAGCTTAGAAAGTGAGGGCACGTCGGGGGAACTTAAGGAAAGCCCATGTAATACACTACTATCAATCTGTGTGGAAGGAAGCGGACAAGTTTTCCACTTTCGCCAACGGATTAAAAATAGGCCGACAAGACCAAGGACTCCTGTACCCGATGTGACGGGACAAGTTCCCCACATTTTTACAATGGGATCAGCCTTGGTGTCCAACCTAAGTTTTTGCAGAAATTGGACCCGATACAAGAATTGCCTAGAACCAGGACTCCCAGCCGCCTCCTCTCATTTAAGATGCTTTACGGCCCGCGCCATCCTCGCCTCATTATAAACTCTCTTCCCGCTAACCACAAGACCACATTGGGCGCCGAGGACTCAACTACGGTTTCTGGTAAATTCCTTACAGGGTTTACGGGCTAGTTTCGGGCCATTTCTATCGTAATCTGTATTCCAAGATTAGGAGAAAGGTAGATTGGCCCGGTGAACTTTCCGAATTTAAAGTTACCAACCTCCCTAAAATAATTATGAATAATGAGCCAATTATCTTTACCGACTATTTCGTTGTACCTACTCTGTAGAATTAATATGAGGTGTAAGCTGATGAAATATTTTAGCACTATGGAGAAAGCAGGGAAAACGCATCTTTAAATCCCAAGCCATCATAATGCACATATGGACGTTGAAACAGGACTATTGTGCACTGTGACCACCTTAATATTTTACTAATCTTCACTAAGACTGAAAATATAACAGCTCCAGTTAAGGCATTTAAAAAAAAAGAATTACAAAATAAATTAAATAAAATTATTTTTGGTACGTATTCCCTTTCTCTTAATAAGAGCCAGCAAGTTAGAGTTTACTAGTAACGACGTCGCTTTCGGCTCCTGTCTTATGCTTGGGCACGCGCCAAAGTTATCTCTACGTTTCGAACGAATTCTTACAAACTTGGGATTTAGTATTTGGATATTAATACAGTCCTAGTCCTGGAGGTAGTTTTGACTTCCCTGGATTTATTCTAGACGACCGGACCCTTTGGCCCCCGGGGGTTACTTTTTACTCACTTTCAAAAATGTATTTAAATAATTCATTACGATACTGCTAAATCATTATTGCGTTCAATGATTTTTTTTTTTTAATTTACGAGATGACATGTTTTTTTCGAATTACTAAGAGGAAGTGAAGTAAGATGGTAGAATTTATTTTGGCACGGATTATTATTATTATTTTTTTTATTTGATGAATTAAATTTAGAACGTTTTAACACTATTTCTAATCTCGTTCAGTCCTCGGCTTTTCCGGGGATTATTTTTCACTCCCCATGAGTCAATTTTAACCCCTTCCTGATGACGTATGGAATGATTTTTGACGTCCCGGGAGTCAAAAATAACACCCGAGGAGTCAAAACATAACTCTCGTGGAATAAAAAAAGACGGACTCGTTTTTCACCCCCGGGGAGTCAAACCTACCTCCATGGTAATAGAACCAAGTAATTCTAACATCTAACATAGTATGCTTACTATATTAGCATTTTAAATATACGAAGAGTAAACTGTATTGGGTAATTGAGATGAATAGAAATGGCAACTCTGAGCTAATTAAACGCTTTGTTGTTGAACACACAGTCAATCTTAATGAGGTACATGTGAGCAGTTTGCAGTTCTGGTTGTGGTTGGTATGGGCTATGTGGGATACCAAAGGGTCAAAAAATTCGTTAACGACGTTTTTGGTTCTTAAAGCGCTGACCCCTTGAACCTAAAATTCTTAAAAATCAAATTCAATGGTCACCGAATTGGTCATAAATGTTTGTGGGTGTGATTTGGTGGGTTTGGGTTGAGAAATGCGACCGGAATCGTGATGACAGCACAAACCTTCCTGTAAGTTTATAGAAGAATAAGTGTAGAATAAGATTTAACAGTAAAGCATGTTTTCTTGAAGCAGTACACTCACACGAGTTACCAAGTTTCTGTCTGTGGTTTTTCCCAACGGGTTCATAAATAAGTTCGTCCCAATAAATGCACTCTATTTGAGTATTATTATAACCAGGTTTAGTTATGCAACCTAGATTAATTTAAATATTACTATCTGTAGATATATACAGTACTTTCGTTAGGTTCCAGCCATAAAAACTAATTTGCTCCTGCCCGCATACGATAAAAAACGATGTAGAGTATTTTTCGTACATAAAAACGTTTACATATAAGGCTTCCCCAAGTTGTGCTTTACGCTTTTCTACATTCCAGAACATGGGAGACCTCTTTCACCAATGTGAAGGCCACGCTATGTGTTCATTCCGCTTTCTTTGAAGGCTGATCCCAATTTGAGTGAGAGGCCCATTATATATGCTCGATTAGAAGTCGTCTCTGTATCAGTGGGGGGTAATGTAATGAGACGGAGGTTCGGGGGATTCGGATCCCGGGTCTTACCTTCTTGAGGTGGCCACGTCCCCCCGTTCCACGGCCAGCAGGAACTTCTTCTCTTCGAGGGAGAGGGAGGTCATTTGCTGATGAGGGCGGACCGTGCACTCCTCGTCCATCATCCCAGTAATACTGTGACTCTGTGGGAGGAAATCCAGAACCAGATCACACTACCTATACTATTTACATGCCCACTCTCCTCCTCAAACTTTGTTTTCCCAGGGTAATGAGAGAAGCCTTTGACCCCAGCTAGCTCTTTACATATCTCTACTACGCAGGGACTTGGCACACATTCCGGAAAACTCAGCTGGAGGCTGGTAAGCGGCGGGCCCGCCAGTTGATGATCCTCCTTTCCCTCCCCAAGGCCCACGATGGGAGTGTGAGCAGAAAGAGAGCATATTGGATTGAGGGGGCCTCAGGAATAGGAAGTGAGTCCTTTGAATGGAGGGGGCTTGATTGGGGCGGTGTATGGGGAGGAAGTGGGACATATTTCAGGATCCGCGGCCGAATGGGCCTTTGTTGGGAAGATGAAATGTTGGGAGAAGAAAACAAATCGAATTCAACTTTCTCTCAAAACGAGGCGCTCCCTTGGCGGAGTCCTCATCATATTATTCTCGGACCGGATGGAGGGAGGAAGTCCCGGGCTTTAGGCCTCCCACGGGAATCCCAGCCCAACTAACCAACTTACTGCCGAGGCACAACCCGCACTCTCCCGACTGGGACACGCGTACAAGTCCATTAAAAATTAAATAAAGGGCCCGACAGCGGACAGTTCAATTCAATATAGGGAACCTCGGGACTCACGCTACGGACTCCATCTATCAAAAAGCTCATTTCTATATAAATATACGGATTGTATTTATTGCTTCCAAAAATATAGATCCAAAAAAACAAATAATAGAAAAACGCCAATGTAGCAGGGGCTTTCACCAAATGAAACCAATTTATTGTAGCTACTGCAGACATACCTTGGGATTTGACTCGTCTATAAGTATTCTGTATTCTATAAAGTTCGATTCGCTTGACTGATCCGAGCGGTGTTCTTGTGGCTAGTACCTACATTGGCTGCTTTCAATTATTTGTAGGTGGAAATCTCAATATTTGGTCCTTCTAATATTGAGCCTAAGTGTACTAAGTCTTAGCTAAGCTGCGTGCTTTATGTATAAGCCCCAACCTCCAAATCTGTACCTACCTGTGCATACATGTCCGGGAAAGGGAGTAAGATGAGAGGTCCGTTATTCCTATACTCGAGATCCGCCTAGCATATTTAGGCCTTAATTGAGAAGGATTGCTGTGGTGTTGGGACCGATTCCCTGTACTATCTCTCCATGTAAATAAGATTTTGGGCCGTTTGTTGTGTGGAGAAAGCGTATTGGGGGCTCTTGGGTTCCCACTCGGCTCAAGTGGCTCCTCCGCCTCTATTATTCCTATTCCGAGTCTCAGATTCCTTCTCAAGTGCTCCCACACACGGAGACGGAGGGAGCATTACACAAAGTTTTATTCCAGTTTCCCCTGGCCAAGTCCTGGTGTTCTCAGCGGAGGGCCCTCCTCCGTCACTACAGCCAGCCTACAACTCCATGAGTCCCCGGCTTGAGCCGCGCTATTTTATTCCCCAACACCTTCTATCCCTCTACGAGTCCTGGAAACTCGCACAATAAGGTAAGCAGTTTTCGGAGGACTACGAGACCAGCAAATGCTCTCTCGCTTTTAAAGCCTTCCTCTGTCCCCCTCCTGTTTATTTTAAGTAGAAGGTAGATACTCCTACAAGGCCTGAATGGGGAGTCAGGGTCGAGTGTAAATAGCCTACTTGTCCTGTTTACAAGAATAAGGTATTTGGCAGGATAATTATCATTTGAGGAGAACCAGGACTTTCGTTAGCTTACTGCGGCCTTGGCCTGAGGTCTGAGGCTTCCCCCAACGTCAACTATGTACTTCACTTGTAATCCGGACTACCACTAAAACTCATTCAGCGGCTTAGCTAGGAACTCTCTTGAGTACGGGCTGGAATGCTGAGCTGGATTCTATTCCGATTCTCAGTAGGGAGACTTGCCCAATAAAACGTGGGCAGGGCACAGGACAAGAGCTAGTCAATGAGCCGTTAGAACGGGCATTTAGACTTCAGGCTCCTTCCGTTTCAGAGCCCAGAATTAAGTCCCGTCGACGGAAGACAAGGAATTCAGCTCTCACCCGAAACCGAGCCCCGGAACTTTAAAACTAACTTCCTAATCGAGGACGTTGGACAGAAAACTAGAGGCTGACATAGTATGAGGGACTGGGAGCTTAATAGAGCCGAGTCATTGAATGGAAGGAAGCGTGGCGGGACCGTGAGGCCTGTCTTGATATGCTGGGGCGTGGAGGGGGAAATTAGGCTTGGGACTTGTTGAGACTCAAAATCCATTACGCAGCCACTCCAACTTTCACTTGGAATGTATTAACAAATTCATAAAGAAATCCTACTACTTCCTCACTCGTAATTGAATTCTCGGCCGCCTCTGTACAGGCTTTAAATATTTTATAATTGAGGTTCTTCTCGGAATTAAATGTATTGAGGTTTGGAGGCTTTGACGGTGGTTCCTAGTAGTATAAGCCCACATCCACAATGATCCAAGTTGGCAAAGGAATTACGTTATATTTTTAAATTTGCCAACTTGAAGTTCACCACTCCTCCTGAATATGACTTATTTATACAAAAACCAGGATTTCACAGTTTAGGCTCACTCTTAGGTGTCACGGAGGTTTAGTTCACGGGAGGTAAAAATAAATAGAAGAGCCGAAGGTTGTCCATCAAAAGTTGGTTGTCCCTGACCGGGTCCTCAACTTCAAACATTACCTCCTGCCTCCTTATAATAAAGAAGGACCTCGGTAGTTGCTAATTCGGAGGTTGAGCTAATAACGACTAGGACTCACTTTAACTCTCTTCCTCGGATCACAGTTATTGTCGTAGACGGGCAGCGTGTCTTTGGCCATGGAACTCATCCTCCCATGCTTCCGTCGCTCCGCCTCCGAACTATGTGTGGGCTCCAGCCTGGATCCCGCCTAGGCCGGCTCCGGCATATGGACAGCCTAATATTCTCTAATTAAGTCGGCATGGAGCCTCGTAAATAAGTAGGCGACCCCTCCTTCAGTCCAGCTCCATTCAAGAGGACAAGAGCTAACTAACGAATTCTTTAGTTCCGTCCTCCCCTTTGATGAGTCTAAGGGAAAGAGACAATGACACTGGTAGTTAGACAACGACTCATTCCGGCCTTCGTCTCAGTGATTACCTAAATCATGACAAATTAGAATAGGAATATTATACAAGCTCAGGATCAATATTCTGGCTTCAGGTGGCATAGGACATTCGGCTTCGGGCGTAGGTGTACAAACGCCAAGGATCCAATTTCCTGTAGTGCCCGGGAGCTCGGGATATGTATTAATTCGGATCCCAAAATAATATATTATATATGTAGAACATAAAAGGACCCTGTCATTAGCAAGGCGGCTCTGCTATAGTTCAGAACGGTGAAAGTAATCCTCAATCCCTTGATTCTACATAGGTTCGCTGGTCATTTCCGTGCCCATAAGGCCAAGGGCCACATATAGTGCAAAGAGCGTAGGAGGCTCTGGCCCAACCTAACCTGTAGATACCTAGATATTACAATACATATACGTACATGAGTTCCTAGTTAGATTTAAGCCGATAAACTGAGTCCTGTACTCTGGAATATGTGGCTGGAGGCGGACAAGGACCGGAATATGTATTTTCCCGAATGCTTCACTCCACTCCAAATTTTGCCAGGCTCGGAAATTGTGAATTAGGAACCCCGTTCTTTCTGCCTGGGGAAGACATGATTTTTGGCTAAGGGGTTCCCTGGTTGGTCCTGACGAGAGCCCTTAGTGGGCCCGCTCTTCTGTTATGATCCCCGCCTGAGGGACTCCACTGTGATCCTCTTTTCGCTCCTTCGCCAAAAGATGCTGACTATATGGAGATTCAGAGAGCGAGCGGACGCGGTGAAAGTTGAGGGGAAAGGAAGAGCTGGGCAAGAGGCTACTTTATTCATAAAGGAGAGAAGAGGCGGAATGGACGTCCTTCTTCCTCAAGTGACACTCCTGCCTTCCACCAAAACTTGTTAGGCTAATGAACACGGGGATGGATCTTGTGTGAGGAGGGCCTCAAAAATAGGCCCAGTCTCATTTAGAAAGAAGCTCCTCTAAATCCCCCTAAGTGCAGCCAGGGAAGGCCCAGACACCCCGTTCACTCATAAGAAAGCCGAATTTACTTAAGCTCTACGCCACTTTCAAAACTAAAAATTTGGCACGAAGGCCGGCTCTACCTTCTTCAGAAGGATCATAAACTTGGTCTCAGTCCATCAACTTTACTCGGCGCTCTGAGTATAGTCTGAGGGCTCTGCTGTTTTTTTTCCTATATTTCCTCTTGTGGCAGTAAAATTAAATCATACGTTGTTGCAGAGGGAAAACAGGAAATTGGGAGACGTCATCTTGCCCCGGCGAGGATTGTATAAGGTCTTACCATGCACTTTTCAACTTTGTAAGCTCTTCAGGCTCGCCACTGGCTTCCGGTGCTTTGCGGTTGTACTGCAAATTCATTCGTCATTGTTGCTTCGAAGCCTTGATTCCTTGCGGCTCAATACAGCCGTATTTTAGTCCTAGGTCAACCTCACACCTGCCCAATCTAGCCTATAGTGGACATAGGACCGGAATCCTTAAATTAGGAATTCCTATAAACCGAGCCAAGACGTTGCGACCTCCTGAGACTGCTCTTACGAATCTCATCCATCTCTGCTCTCGAAGGGATCCCAGGAGGGACAGGTTGAATAGGCCCAACCCGCCCCTCTGTTCTAAGAACTCAGTAACAGACCATCTTCTCGTCGCTTAAGGACACTTAGCCCCGTTTTAGCTCAATACCCGCCCCTCCACGTCAGTCAATGAAGAGGAGGGCTTGGAGGAGACAAGTATTTCTTTAGAATGGGCTTCAAGAGCCCTCCGCTTCCCTTTTGTGTTCCCAGGCTCTAACGGAAAGAGGCCGTAATCGGATTCGACAAACTTGGGTCCTTGAAGGAATCAACTTATCCGGAGCCTCCCTTAATATAAGATTATCTGGCCTCCCCGGCTCTAGATCAACTTCATATGAGCCCTCAGCCGATTCCATAATGCCCTGAATATTGAATCAAGGGAAATCCATGACTACGGGTCTCATTACTCAGTGACGCAAAAACAGGAGTTATGCTCACTTTGATCTTTGTTCAGAGTGCAGACTCCGTTTCCCATGAAAGGCCAACCTACTGAGTTCTATTGATATGAGCTTCTATTTATTTTGGATGAGTCCCCCGTCGCGGGATCTTAATTGTATGACTTCCTTTACACCAACACTAATCCCACCTTTTCCCTTTCATTTCAGCCTGTTTCCTTTGTGAGTAATTATTAAGCAGGCCGGAAGGCGCCCACGTACAAACTTCCTCGGCTTCCCAGGTACGTCCGGACTCACACAAGGCTCATAGATCATTCAGAGCTCCTCTAGCTCGAAATTTGCACTTTGTTTTTTAGAAGGGAAAACGGTCGGCTGATTAGTTTCCCTTGTTTGTCATTCCGAGCCAGCGGAGTAATCAAGTTGGGTGAGGTGGAAAGTGGGGAAGCCTTTCTCGGAATGGGAAAGATTAATGATGAGGCTGGGCCGGGCTTTTAGAGTCAAAATTGGAGTTTGAGTGAGATATGATAGAGAGAAAGGAGGCTGGGTCCTCTTCTGCTCTGCCTGCACGGCATGCCCGCAAATGACCAGAAGAGCCTACTTTTATTTTGGAATCCGCAGAGTGAGTCTAAGAGGTTCGGACTCCGTCGGATCCCCTTCTACTTTTTAGGAGACTCTCAGGCTAGAGTAGTTATGCTGGAGGGTCGGACTAACGCCCATTTTTTGGGATCTCCTCCAAAAGTGGGGAGAAAGGGATGATGATGGGTGATCTTGATGGATGTGTAGACTAAGGGAAGGAGAATGATTAGGCAGTAATATATTACAAGGGAGGGAAAAGTTGAGACAGAGCATAGGAGGGTCCACAGCTACTACATTACGCAGCTATGTATAGTATAGTTCGGGCTCGCCAAAAAAAACTTTGCAAAACACAAAGTAAGCCGAGGAATGAGGCCCGACCAATTTGCAATGTTCTCAGCGTGTCAGATTCAGATTAGGATAAGACGAATGCAATGTAATAGCAACGTTGTTCCGGCTGGCGAGGGACTCTATCCGGGGCACAGACATCCAAACCAGTTAGATATTGAAATCCAATTTATAAACTAAAGCCGAGATTAGTTCCTGCTACCCTCTGTATTCCATTTCAATCCTTCCAGTTAATTCCCACGCCTTTGACTGTCGATTTAAGGTCAGAAATAGAATTATAAGGCATTTGATACGAAGCTGGGTTTGTCTTAACTTTGTCAACCTAGCACATTACGTGGATTGGCTAAGAACAGTTTGACACTTTATTAATATTAGCTCAGAAATGACCCTTTCTTGGCTTTGTTTTTTATTTAATTATTGTTCCCAACATAATCAGCATTTCTTGTAGCTTGAACTCAGGTGCGATAATACAGCGTTAAAGTTCGGGTCCGGATACACTGTGTATTAAAGTTATACAAGCAGCGGACTGACGGAGGAAAACGCTTTTAAGCATCATAATTGAACTACATTAGA
>JAQFZY010000420.1:0-28764 GCA_034696285.1 Hypogastrura burkilli
TGAACATGAACATCACATACGTATAACGTTTATCCCAGTCACTAATTAAATAGTAGTCAGCTGCACAGTGTAGCCCAATTCCAGCCCAATCAAAATGATTCTAATTAGAGCAAGGAAACAACTAACAAATGTATTTGTATTGCGCACACAATGTAATCCTGTACAAATGCTTCCAATAGTCTGCGGTTTTACTAAAAAGGGACGTAGGGAGTTGATAATGACTACTGTCACTCTCCCGTCTTCAGTACTGAATATTATAGAATACCACATTAAGTACTGGTAGGCTCATCATGTGGAATCCCAGGCTCATCTCTATATCATGATCGAGTAAACACGACGTTTATGAATTTGGACAAGAGATCCCTACGGTACTCCGCCCACGTTAAGGTTTATGGCCATTCCCACTACTACTGTACATACAATAGAAGACTTAATTCATTATGTCCAGGCCAGGGCGGGGGTTGACATAAATCAAAACTGGGATTCCAAATGCAGACTCTTGAACTCGAGCCTGAATCATCACTCAGTTCAGTTGAGGCGGAGGCAGAGAGGGGAATCTATTGAGACCAAATCTCGTCCTTCCTTCCGTGTTTATTAGAGAGGCCTCAATTGAGCATCAACCGGACGTCGTGATTTGGTATAGGAGGAACAGTCATGGACATGTGACATACAGATACTAGTACACGTAGAGAGATAAATATCAGCATGTTCATTGAACTCCTGGTCCACGAGAGGGGTCAGGACTCAGGATCATCCTCCCTGTCTATGACCAATGACTAATGACAGACTTTCTATGCAAAGCGTACGCCTTCCCTTTCTTCTTATATGCGGATCCTCAAATTAATTGGGATTGAGACGCTCAGTGCAAGTAAGTATTATGATAAGCTGTAAGCATCTATATATTTTTATAACTACTGCCCTTAAGTTAAAATCGAACACTTTTGATTAATCTAATTTTAATAAGACATATTTTACGGTAAAAAAAAAGTAGAAGCAATTTTTAGTAAGTTCAATACATTATATAGGTAAATAGTTCGAAGTTAGCCCAATTTGCCCGACGATACGGTAATACGGTAAATATTGATGAGCTGCGTCGATCTGGCCCAAATTTACGGTAAAAATGCCAAATTAAAACAATGGCGGAAACTTGACGCATCTTATCATTCTATCGAATTTTTTAGCATTAATTTGTACGACTTGAACTACGACATTTGGAAACTGTCCGGCTTCCAATTTATTCTGCCATGATAAATATAAGCGTTTACCGATACGACTTTGTCATACAAGAATACTTAGTAGTGAGAAGGGAACTATTAATTTCTCTTTACAATACTAACAATAACTGTAGGGCAGGTACTGGCAGAAATAATAATAGAACTACATACGAGATTCTGTATTATGCTAATTAAATAGCGTACCTACCTGCTAAAGTTATACTTTGAATGCTGGATGCATCCGTTTAGGCTACAATAATAATTGGGCTCGACTTGAGCCGAAGCTCCCACTATGGAAATCCCAGCCTCACTTTCTCTCGCACATTCATAAGAATAGTCCGGAGGTGAGGCTGAGTGCGTAAGTAAAGTAGCAACTAAATTAACTCTATGGGCCCATTATAAATATTAGAATAATTATTTACCTTTGTAGCCTTTAACTTTCACTAGATAAGAGTAGGAGATGAGACTGACGTTTAGGAACAATTGCAAAGAAAAAGTGAGAAGAAGAGACTACGACTATGTGGATGGACGGACGGACGATGGGGGACTACGGGGTCCAATTTCAATCAATTCCGTATTTACTCAAATTAGGTGCCCGGAGTCTGGTTCTGGCTCAAGCTCCTAAAAGGACTCTCAGGCCCGGAGACTCTGACGCCGAACAGAGCTCGGCTCTTCCTCTTGATTTATTGAAGTTCTGGGAAATTATTAGAATAGATTGACAGGCTCAGACCTACTGAATTTTAGCCCAATAACTATCTACTATCATGCCAAAAAATAAACATGTCGAAGAGCATGTTGAAGGCGGGGGCCTGGTTTCAGAGTCAAAAGCAATACGAGGGCTGTCTCAAAAGTTTTGGAACTTTGTCCATGCAAAAAATAAGTATATGACTATCCGCGACGTGGATGACACTCTGAAACTCCATGTTCGACAATCGATGAATATAAACGTTATTCGCGCGTAACGCGAACGACAAAAAATATTATTTTGGTTAGTTTGACCTACGCTAGGTTTCGGACGGCTGGGGAAAAAATTCGTTCAAATAAAAATTAGGCATATTAAGTTTCATGAGAGTTTTCCTTCGGATAGCTTTTACATTTGTATCCGGCAATCTTAGTTGAGAAATGGCGGGTTAGTTCAAAATACGGGTCACAACTTTTCGTAGAACCCTTGTACGTTTAGACCCATGATTTGATGCACTACAACATAGGCTTGGGAATTGTGATATCCCAGTACAAGTAGGGATATCTCTATCCCGCCTAATTCATTTATCTTTAGTGGGGACGAACATGCACCTGGCCTCCTTCAAGGAGACAATGAGTTTTTGCCAGTACAGAGGTTATGCCTCTAGCCCGGCTCCATTCTTCTCCTGCCTGTCGATCCCTATTTTTACAAGAATAGGGAATGACTCGGACAAGAGCTGACCACCCTTGAGCATCCACAAATAGCCCCTCATCAATCGTAATGGGAAATCGTCACTCGGCCAAGCTAGGACCATTGCCTAACGCCAATCAATGATTACTCCAACAGAGAGCTAAATCTGCTCATTTTCATTACGAAATCCTGACTCTGGCCCGAGAGGCACAAATACAAACATCAAGAACCACGTCAGAAACGCCTGCGAGTTACTTAAGCAGTCCAACCGCGACGCGGCGCAACGGGCCGGAGCCACTCTTTATTTACAAGTCTCCACTTTCATTTTTTACTCTAATTCTAATTGAGAAAAATGTAACAGTTTTAAATAGCACCAGCCTAAAATGCTAACCTTACCATATGCCAGGGGGCTGTTTCCTTTCGTATGTATAATGGGCCTCGAAAACGTATAGTAAGGAACCAGGAGCCTGGTTCTCACCTGACTCCTCATCAAATTAGCTATGAAAAAGAATAAATAGCATGTCATGCACTGGTATCTTTCACCTATGCACTACTATACACACATACGCGATACGCGCCTCTATACATTATTTATCATCAATGAAAACGTCAAAGTTTGGGCCCAAAAATAGAGAAACCTCCACCGCACCACGGACACGGACCTCTGCATTAAGCCAATTAAGCTCCTAACGACACAACGGCGGCGGGTTAAAGGTTTGCGTGCATGCGAAACACAGACAGGAGGACAGGCCGTACTGCTCTTCCTACAATGGTTTGCACAAGGTTATTAAGCAGGATAAATAATCCAATTTAGGCTGAACATTAGAAACGCGGGCTTATACGTCAAGATTTACATGCTGTATCGACCCGTGGATATCAAATGATAACATGTAGTGACCCAAGTTACCCCTCTTTACGGTACAACATAGGTATATCACCTGGAAATACGCCTTTAAAAAATCGGCATGCCTAAACCAAAAGTTGTATTATACTAGGGAAACAAGCCCGCGCCTGCACGGGTCTGAGAAACACGAGGGCTGTCTCATGAGTTGCCGTGGACCTTGCCAACTGGCCGTTATATCACCCGCCAAATAAGCGTTAATGTTACTCGATTCTCAAAACTACAAGGGCTGCCTCAATAGTTATGACAGCCCTGAGGCACCGAACGCTATATATACTAGACAAAAAAGCCCGTGCTAACTCTATTCTCACATCCACGGGACTGTTCCAAGTTCCAATCCAATAGTTATCGTAGCCAAGCGGTAATGGACGTTATATTACACTAGCCAAACAAGCCCGCACGTGCCGAAGTCTCAGAAATACGAGGGGTGTCTCAATACTCAATAGTAATTATTGTCCTGGGCTGGGACACTCTGAGAGACTTGTTTAATATACACTTCAGTAATTTGGTCTATACGTCAAACATACTTCCAATACCTGACTATCATTAATCGGCACATGTCTCAAGTTGATAGCCCTTGTACTTATACATACCTTGCAGGAAAATGTCCCACAAAATGATATCAAACTACTTAAACGTACCCCACACGCACTATTAAGCTCTAAGTCTGGGTAATTAATGCTGTATACTGGGATCCTCGCCTATTCCTCTTAATAGTGTCAATGCCAATGTTACCAAATCAGAACGTGAAGCTCTGCCTACTATACAGAGGCTATCAATGCTCAATGGGACACGACGATTTATGTAGTGAATGGGAAGTGAAAGGCATGGAAGGACCTCTGCTCTGTGGATCTTAGGTCCTCTACAAACTTGAAGACAACTACAACAATTTACCATTAAAGACTACATACAATGCATTACGTGGCTGTTAAAGCTCCGCCAGACTCACCACTACTACTGGCCAACATAAAATGTAAACAGAGAATTCGTGCCCGCCGTCACCGTTATGGTCACCCAATGCCAGGCCCAATTACGAGCCCCTATTCAAGTTATTGTCAAAGGCGGACCTTGCAGGTTGGACCTCATCAGAATTCCGCCACCAGCCAGTTCCCAATTTCCACGACCAAAATAGTCCTATTAAATATTGTCAAAAATAGGGAAGGGGCTAAATACAGAGGTTTATATGCATGACTAGGGACGCACCCACGCATGGCCAACTGGGACTACTGGGGGGAACTTAAAGGTCTCCAAAGTTGTCAATTCCCCGCACTCAGAGGCCAGGCAGCCCATAACTAATTCCCATTTGACAAGAAGACTTACTGTGTCAAGGATGGGAGAGAGCCAGAAGACCGCCTCGCACTCCTAGAGCTGGGCCATTCCTCATATCATTAACATATCATAACATTAGGCTGACACTTCCAGGGTCCGCGCGTCCGTACCTACGCCCATTTTTAGAAGCCATAGGGGGAATTCCAATTAGGAGCCTAGCGAAACTCGGGCCCCGCCTTATATGGACCGTTTAGGGAGCTAATTACATAATGAAGTTGACATCCACCTTGGTGGATGGTGGACGGGCTAGGCTGCCCCTGACCTGTCACAAGATACCCTTACTCTGACTCTGAGGTGACGACGGGTCGTTAAAGTGGGAATTAGGCATTAAGCCGGAGTGCCTTATATGACTGGAGATCGGGTCTCACTGGGATTTGGGATCTACAAATCTTCTGTCGGCATGTTCTTCAATTAGTCCTCAATATTCTGAGCCGATGGAACTAATAATCCTCTTCCCTCCTGCTGCACCAACACCACAACTAATAAAAAATATGTTTACGAGCTCGCAGAGGCTCTCATGAGGTCATTTCACCCTTCCACTACCGACTATGGAAGTCAACTCCTACACGCTAACGTAGAATCCTACGGTACGTATTATAGGCAGATTCAACTTTAACTGCAGGCTCCATTAATACACGATATATCAGGCTCCACGCATGTAGATAATATCAGAGCAAAAACACGGACTCAGAATAATAATCAAACCAAAGGCTTGCCAGGGATTCATGCCCAGGCGAAAAGGCAGGAAAATGTGGATTCTCCCAAAAATTAAAAAAGGGAAGAAAAACGTTTCAAAAATTAATAATAATAAAGACTTTGTTAATGTACAGTAGTAGAATGATTCTACTACATTAGCAATTATTGTATTTTTTTGTAGTACAGAACTTAATTAGTACTTACTTACTTTAGTCTACTCTACAAACAGTAGCTAACGTAACGTAACCTAAAATTGCTTAACATACCTTATAAAAACATATGTTAAACTCTAATTTTGTTAAGCAGCAATAAAACCAAATCTGATAATCTTGCCATTTCCTGACTTGGCATCCCGAAATACGCGCATTGTCAAAACAAATGCCCCCAAATCCGCATTTTTGCTAAATCTTTTGAAAACGGACGCACAGACATGCACACAGGAAACCCAAGCAGACCGCCTTTCAAATAATAGCTGTACAATTACAAAATGAGTGACATACTTGGAGATGTGGTCCAAACTGAGGCTCTAATACCAAAGTAATCATAGTCACTGACTTCCTGTGCGTAATCACTAGTTTGTTTGTAGTTTGTGCCTGGCCCTGGGTCAACTGTCACTTTGAGAATCCATAGTCGGGAAAGAGTGACTCCAGCCCAGCAGAAGATGTTAAATAATGGGCCCAATAATAGTGGAGAGCTGTGTCCAGAGACCAGGAACCAGTACTACTGAATCCCTCCTTTCCCCTTCCTACGTCCTGATTACAATGGACGGGATAATGGAAAATGGAATGATGACAGCCGGAGCCTGTTCAGGGGTTGAAGTACGAGAGGAGACTAAGGATTACCATAGAGAGTCAGCAGCCAGCGGAGGCTGAGGGTTTAAGGTAACGTTAGGCCAGTTACTGGTTCAGATCCCAACTGAGTACTCATGATATGTAGAGACTCGACTCGAGGAACTGACCTGATCATCAGCTGCTAGCTAATCCTCCTGCTGGATCCATCGGAATAGGAAAACGAACCAGTTCTACAGGCAAAAGTTCAGCCTAGGCCTTATCTTATGGGACAACATCAAACATAACACGTTAGAATACGCTAACTAGGCTCATTTGGAAAATACGCCTCTTTTACGTATATAACCAAAATCAGCCGGCCCTGTGTCTGTGCGCAATTCACACCTGTGAGCAGCCTGGGACTTTTCTGAGCTATATTTAGGGTAACTTTTATATAAGCTGAACAGGTAATTGGCACCTTGTTTCCTCAAATCTAGATTTAGCCTGCATAATGGAGACTAGGCCTTTGTTTGGATGGAAAGTAGCCCCACACACCCCCGGCTCTTCGTCATCATAGTCAAGAGTTAGGCAGATTTTGTATTTATTATGGTCGCAACTTGTAATATACGACGTACCACGTCTCGCGCCGCGGTTTTGAGCAAGAGTGAAGTGGTTAAGTTGAAGACGTCATGACTTTCGACTGGAGTGAGGAACGGATGCTTGCTTCAAGAGCGAGCGTCACGAATAGTTCAAGAATGAAGCAGTGAGCATAGTTATGCTAAACAACGTCATATTATTATTTATGTTATGCTGTGACTGGCTGGTACTCAGAGAATGGAGCAAGCTTTCGTAAAGGTCACACCTTTTAATTTTAATGAAGACGTTCTTTCGAAAGCCGTCACGCTTATACTACGAGCATGCGCAATGCACACAACGTCACGCACCATGCGTCATGCTGTTCGAGAAAGAAACCATTCAAATCCTTGAACACCTGACTCTCATTTCGCTTAAAACAAAGAAGCTTGTCCTTTACTGATCAATTCTGCTTACATATTTCAAATGGTGTCGGTTTGTCTTCAAAGTCATCTTCAAACGAGGCAGTTTTTCTCACAACGTCACGCATTTTCATCCTAAATTGAGCCTCTTTCATTGCTGTCAACCGTTTCATGATAATTGAAGCCACCCGTGGAACGTTATGCATTTTTTAAAAATAAATTTGGTTTGCCCTCAACGTCACGATTTTATTTACTTCTCTTTTTCAAATTTTCCCTCCAGATAAAGATAGCGTCAAGAGTCAAGTAAATAATTCCAGAGTTTTAGGCTCAACGTCCCAATGCACATACGCATGAAATTCTGACCAGTTTGAGCTGGCTGAAGGCTAAACATGAACCGGGTGCGCAGTCCTGTCAGACCATGACGTTCACCCGGACATTTAAAACAAGGCGATAATTCCGTATCTAATCACACTAATAGGAAACAATGTCAATATCAAGCTCATCAAACATGCAGGAAATGAGAGGGGCTCGAAATACACAACACGACATGCAGTTTCGGTCCAATTTGGATTAATTAGCTTAAGAGATAAATATTACAAGTTGGAACTGTTGGACCCGCCCTGGCCTTCTCGCAAACTGCAAACTCGTTTGAGTCACGGAATGCAGTTTTATTACAAAATAGGGAAAGAGTCAGTTTCTGCATGCGTATTATCTTTCAAGTAGAGAATTGATAACAAGATACAAGCTCCAATATTTTATCGCCTCTCAGCTCATCCAAATAGGAATCATATTCCAGGACTTCCAACGTAAAACTATAACTAATGACTCTGTTTTCGGCAAATCCGGCTCTTTTTCCGCTTTTGTCACCTAAACTTGATTCCGATGGACTAATCTTATAATCTTTGAACGTATTACGTATCCTATTCCTATTGTGTCCTATTACAAAGTTCTGAGTCGGATGATTTGGTGCCCGTTGTTCCCATCTGGACTCTGGTGACGAGTCACAAGTCTGACATGTAAATCAACTATTCACACCACCTGCTGTTCCTAGCTCTATGTCTATGTATGCATAAATGCTCTCATTTTGGACGTTGGACGTCAGAGATTAGATATTAAATCTGTTGTTCGGAGGATTTGAAAAAATAGTCACAATGGTTCTATTTACTAAAAATGGTGCAATCCGAATGACTAAACTTAGATATTCAGATCACTGGCAAAATCGTAATATTTATTGATAACGCGCAACGTTGCCGCACTCCCAGAGCGTCCGAAACGGAAGGTTTTAAAATTCTGACCTGAAAACATTATACAGAACGGAAGTTCCAATTGCCGCCAAGCTTGAAACGTTTGCAAATATTCAAATACAAGGCACCATAATTTATGATACTTGGCAACGTTGCCACACTTCCGGATATTCAAAAGTAAAACTCGCCCAAACAGGCAGTGTTAAGTCTTGTGAACAGAAAGGCCTGTATCGCGCACTTGGTAATAGAGCGCCACCTTGTTACACTTCCAGATATTTAACGCTAAAAATTGAATGCAAATAATATCGCTTAATGGTACACAAATGGGAAAGCGTGCCGAACGCCGAACTTCCAGATATTTTAAACTCAAAAACAGAATTCCAGCTTTCCAAAATTTTCGAAATCGCCAACATTTATGATAACTGGCAACCTTGTCGCGCATGCAGGTATTTCAGACTGAAAACGTTCCGAAAGTTGCAGTTTTTGAAAATATTGAAATCAAGGCACACGGTATGGATAACTGGCAACCTTGTCACGCTTGCAGGTATTCGAAACTAAAATCAAGCAAACGAAGAAAACCTCACAGCTGTTCCAGACACTGAAATATCAGACAAATTCGTAGCTTTCGATCACGCGGCGTCATTTGAAAAGCCCCGTATTTACAAATCACTGAATACACGCCAAGTTGCCAGAATTTAACGTGCCTTATAAACGTCGTGTCATATGCTGGCAGGGCAAAATTAAGGTCAAGACGCGACCTATTAATTCCTGATCACGGCTGCCAATTGTCAATTCTGCCAAATGCATTCGACATTGAGGATGCTCCAAAAGCCACCATTTTCACGGTGCATTAAGAAGACTAGACTAAAACTCATTCAGATTCGGAAATTGAACCCAACCGAGTAGAATTTAAAGTCGCCTTTAGCACAGAGACCTACAAAATACTAGAACCAAAAGAAGGGCCTTTAACAGACTAATTCACAAGTGTAAGTTTCACATACTTCCAACAAAGGGAGAGAAGACACGAGGCATTTATCATCTTTAAGTGCCACACTAACTCTATTTGCATGAAACAGGCCGGGGTCCCGCTAGGACTTAACACGCTGTTTTTTAGTGTAAAAAAGCCAAACAACAGATGCCTCAAATTCCAATCCGGTTCCCACTTCAAAATGGTAAATAGATCAAGTCTCAAGTCCAATACTACACAGCAAACAACAACGCAACATGTACAAATAGTGTAGAACACCAATTCCTTCCTTCCATGCATGTCGTATGACATTGGGCCTGAGTCCTTTATTAATTGACCCCAACAACAGTGTTAGGCAGGACAAGTTATGAGCTGGACTTCCAGGCCCAGCCTCCGCCTGCGTGACAGCAGAGTGCCAAGAAGCCTAATGACAATGACACTGTCACCCAACCAAAAGACAAAGTAAGTAGTAGGGCATGGAGGGGACAGTGTCCAAATTTGGGTCGGTCCATCCTAAATCTCGTCATTCCGGTCCAGCCCAACTAAAATCCAAACTTTGGGATTTATAATACAATGTTTAATAGGACGGAGATTCTGAAGGGTTCTCTATTTATTGTGCCGAATCGGCAGTAAAATTAAGACCCTGCTACGCCAATCAGCCCTGCATGTTGAATTAAGAGCTACCTACCTTCTTATTTGGGTTCCCCGCCTGCCGAAAGGATTGCAATAAATTAACTGCTTGTTACTTTAATTACCGAGCACAAGCACTATATATGCCGAACTTCTCCACCTGCAAAATACTTGCAAGGCTCAAGCGTCCAGCAGACCATCTGTAGATGTGCTGGAAATTAGAAGTTCCAGCAAATAGAAATTCGTGACATTGACATTCCGAGAAGATTCTCACGGGACAAGCTGACGTGACATTCGAAACTCCTGCCACTCACATATACAATGTTAAGTCCGACTCCTGGGACATACAGATAATTTACATTCCGGCTCACGCAATGTCTTGGAATGGTAACTGCGCCGAATTCTATAAAATTCTATCATTTACATTTACTGCGCTTGCGTAGGACACAGGACGGAACCATTTAAGTTAAAATTCATGAAACCCGAAAACCGAGGTCAATTCGAACGTCCGAATTCCGTCTAACCGTGATAATAGTTAGGCTTATTTTTACACACAAAAAAAGTGTTTAAAGAAGCGAAATAAAGTAGTTTTTTGAAATCCAAATCTAACCTAGTCTAGCACCAATTTTGCTTAATATGGCGCAATATAACGTACCTACATATAATGAAAGGCAATATTTTTAAACGGCGAGAATATTGAGTCTGATAACTAGCGTGGCCTGCGTCTAAAAATCTGCAACGTGGCCCGATTTTAGGAAACCGCACCTGCAGCTGCAGTAAATGCACTCGGTGATTGCCGACATTGGGAATTGCGTCAGTTTCCTCTCAATTAAAGTCCCTTTTTCATTGGAATCAGAGCAGAATACAGTTTAGGCGGAATGTAGAATGAAGCCGAGTGCCATGTAGAGATACGTAATTGGCCGGATTATGATCTCATCATATCAGAGTTGATAGTTATTGTAGTAATCATTATAGTCCATCTTTCTTCACTTCCTCCTCTGCACCCTCTGATCCTCAATTGAGACTCCCAGACTATTGACCTTTACCTTAGGAATTGGAATCATATGTACAATAGGACAGAAGTCCCTGGCCCTGGATCCCTGATCTAGGAGCGTGGGCAGCGGGAGTAATTACCCCGCCTTTCTTTGCTCAGCCCCCGCCGGCAGGGATCGGAAATTAGCTTCTCAATTAATAATTCACAAGCTGTTGGTTATATGAAGGAATCCGTGCCGATCACGTCCTCCCTATTGTTCTCCGATCATGAGGACTACGACCTTCTCCCACCACCACTAATCCAAAACAGACAATTTTAATTACTTCATTTAGCACGACGACGTAGCTAGGAAATCAAAATTGGGAGTCAGAGGCTCGTGTCAGGTAGCCGGAAGCGAGTTCATAGAAATATTCCAAATTCGGAGATCAGATTAAAGGATCAGATGTCGCTACGAAGTACTAATTACTATGTAGAACTTCGGTACATTGTTAATATCTGAATAATATAGTTATCGGAAATAATCATCATCGAATTTATTTCACATGGCTTACGCCCAATTAAGCTTTTTATCTAAAATAATGCATATAAGTATTACTTAAATTGATGTTCAGTACTTTGCAATTATTCGCTCGTATTTTTATTATTAGTTTCGATTCGGCATCTAGATAGAATTAAATTTTCTTATTTTCGATTCACCAAATAGACTGCAGATCTAAGATTAAATTTTCTTATATCATCGTTAAAGCTAAGTATTCGGCTCTTAATATTGGATTAATACGCTAAATCCCAATATTCGGCTTTTACTACTTTTCTAATTTCCTAAAGCCCGTCATTTTGGCCTTTAATATTTGTCTAACTTCCTACTCCCAATATTCGGCCTCCAATATTTGTCTAATTCGCTGAATCCCGAAATTCGACGCTTTATATTTGGCTAATTTGGTAAACAATAGCATTCGGTTTCGCTAAATTCCGGTCTTCGACCTTTAATAGTTGGCTAATTCACACAATTCCGATATTCGGCCATTAATATTTGGCTAATTCGCTAAATTCTAGTATAAGGCCGAGAATATTTGTCAAATTAATTAAATCCCGATAATCGGTGTCAACTTTCAGTTCCAAAGCTAATTCACAAATAGCACAAATCTTTGATATTCCATATCGAGGCCAAACAGTCGGCTTCAACTTCAAGCCAGCACAAACTTCTGCCTTAAAATGTAAAAGACAAAGTAGGGGGAAGGTCCGCCCTACCTAAACCTAGGTCAGATTGACCTGTATGGTCTTCAACCTGTATTACATAAGGAATAGTAGAATGGGGAGGAAGGCTAAGGTTGTGACTTCCACTTTCTAAGCCTGCTTAATCCTCCCTTATTTCTGCCGTTCCTTGCCTGACCACTGACGAGCGCGGGTCCTTCAGGAGCAAATAGGAAATCATCAAAACATAATTAAGATGCTCAGTTCGAACTTGACTTTGGGCCACAGCCCTATCAATTACGAGCCTGTCTATACATGGAGCCCGAGCCCATTATTCCCTGACCAGAAATGTGCGGGCAGATGGGAAGTCGTGAGTGGACTTAAAAACTTAAATGGGCCGCCAATTATACGAGAAGGTTAGGCAGTTAAACCCAGTCGGCTCCCATATAATAATCTTCCTTACCAACCACCACCGGCCGAGCCCTTTGATTTGGCTCCCATAACTACATCTCAATCTAGCCTCAGCCTCAACCTCTGACCTTCACAATTCAAAAGACAAGAGGATCATCCCAATCATGTAATATCATAATAAATATTAGTGATGATTGTTAGATACTACACTAAAGGTAAGCCTGTACCAATTTCGAGCATAGCACAGACGCCCTACTTTGCGAATTCGCAAAATTCAAATCAACTTTAAAAGTAGCTCAAAAATACTCAGCATTTGCTAAAACCGTCCCGGAGTGTTTACAATGCTCAGAAAGCCTGTACACAAAATCAAAGTAGAATATTGGTCATTTAATTACAGGATTAATTTAGCCAGTAATTAGCGTTAGTGTAGTACTTGATTTAACATGCAAACACTTGACTTACCTCCAAAATCATAATGCAAAACGTATTCCTTACCTCTCTGACCAGTGTCCAGGCCGAAGACTCTAGAACAAAATTGGACCAAGCGCGGCGCGTGTGGAAAATTCTGATGAATCATTATTCATTATAAATTCAAATTGTAAATTATAACTGTTTTTTATTCAGTGACAGCCCGAGCCATGATACGGTATACGGTAAACATGCAGATATACACATAATAGCCCAACTGCCGGAAGCCGCACCACAATTACCATTACGGCAACTGTAATAAATGTAGTGATAAGTGTAACAGTGAGCAGGATCAATTCCGCCACCCACACGCAAGGGACTCACTTCTACTAATGCATCTACCGGACACAATGGACATGGACAGGTAGGGGTTAATTAGTGTCAAAGGGTGTGGACCACCAACCAGACTCACAAGGATAGAGCCATAGAGCTAGGAAGCTAGGCTGCTACAACAATAGGACTCCGAAGCTATAAATGTCAAGCACAAGATCAGCCCAATTGGTGATTGACCCTGCATGCATACGGAACGAGGGATGCTCACGGGTCATTAGCTAGCCGCACAGGCCATTTCCCGTTATGTCCTCCCTTGTCAGGCCGGAAGTGAAGGATTGGGACACAAATAGGAAGTAAATGGCATTGGGATTCGCAGAGTCCCCGTAGAGCCAAAATAATTGTCACCCTGTCATCATCATCAAATCACAAATCATCATACCGGCAATGGCAAGCCCCGTCCGTTAGTGACCAAACCCTCCACTTAACCCCAGACATTGAACCTTCCTTCTATGCTAAAACCGTAATCATATGGGGATCTAGTTCAGGAAGTGAACGGAAGAGCCAGAGGTCAAAGGTGAAATTAAATTCTGACCAAGGAAAACACATTTGATTATTGACAAGTGCAACGATTGGATCAAATAACTGTTCTATGACTATGAGTAACCAAAGGCAAAATTAATTGGCCAGCCTGCTGCTGCGTCAGGTCAATTCTGTTTAGGTGCCCCGCCCCGGACCCCAAATGGAAATGGATTTCCATAAGAACGCAAAATACTAAGAATTACGGCTCACGGATACGTAAATGTTCTCAATTTTAAGTATAACAGGACAAGGGTAGGTACTACGCAGGTGTGATTCTAAGGATAAGATGACGAACGTTTTCAATGAATACAAGTACTTGACAGTTGATGTTGAAAACTTAGCCATTTACTATTTGATGGCAAAGTCATGTGATTCATACTAAAAAAAGATTAGGTAGACCGTGAGGAGCCGAAAGGTCTACAGATTCCGGATAATGCTAATACGAACACTACTTTGAAATTTTGGACCTTCCAAAAATGGGCACCTTCCTCCCGGCGCCCCTACTTTTCCTTTCGTACTCAGAAACTGGAAACTTTTTTGGGAAATTAATGAAAAGTGAAGTAGCAACATCATACATAAACCAGAGTTGCAGCATTTGGGACCGCAGTGGAATTAAGGAAATAGGAGAAGGCAATGACTGGACGTGTCAGGTGTCAGCCCAGCCCTAAAACAATTAAGGTGGCCGGGTGCCAGGTCGTGGACCTGTTTTTAATTATTCTGTAGGACTTAAACAAGTACTTACTTACTTTAGTAGTACTTTAGAACGGATAACATGTTCAAAATACATGGATTTTGAAAATAGTCTCACTCTCATTTGTCATTTAAACTTTTTGAAAAATAGGTTCACTACGTTTGGCAATTTTACCTGACGTGCATCACTTCAGATTAAAATGATTATT
Organism: Hypogastrura burkilli; assembly: GCA_034696285.1. Lineage (NCBI taxonomy): Eukaryota > Metazoa > Arthropoda > Collembola > Poduromorpha > Hypogastruridae > Hypogastrura > Hypogastrura burkilli. The sequence goes on from JAQFZY010000420.1 coordinate 14,931, forward strand.
CTGGATTTTACTAGAAATCTTTTAACTCCTTGCTCAATTTTGAAACGGAATCCTAGCGAACCTACAGAGCTCAGGAACCTGAATGAGTACCAGGTATGGCTTTAGGCCCTCCCCCCCCCCTTCCTTAACTTGAACGTTGTTTAGGATTTAGGATAAATATAATTTTATTTCGTTGAAGACGTAGCGAGGTCTGTATCTGTATGTTTAGTAGAGTAGCTTAGTACAAAATGCAAGTATTACACAAGGTTACGGTATTCAGAAATGACTAGAAAGAAAGGTTGAAGGTGTAGGTTTAACACTATCACTGTGTTCACTCTTGATGTCGTTGGCGATAAAGAGTCAAATACGTTAATTTGGCATACAAAATTTAAGAGGAAAACGATTCTGAGATCCAAGTTACGACGTTACGAGATCGGAAAGGTTATGTCGTGTACAAAAGATAAAGAAAGGCAGGAGTCGCCTCTAGTTTCTCGTTTTCGTCCACTGAGTCTTGGGACCTATATTGAAATAAATAAATAATGAGGCGTCAGTTCCAGAGATTCCAAGAGGCGGGTCAGGGACAGCTAGGTCAAGTTACTAGAACGACCTCTGGGTTTACCCCCTAATCGGATACAAGCCTATGGCTATGGCTGCTCTGGTCACTCGACCGGCTCAGGTCACTCTTCATACTTCCAATCTCCGCATTCCGTCAGCCCGAACCTCATTTACTCATTTACTGCGACTGCCATTCATTTTTAGATCATTCAAAATCCGGAGGAAAAAGTGATCATGGCTTTTGGTCACAAGCTGGGAACAAATGCTTAATAATGGCAGAGTCGTCAATACTGTCTTCATACGAGGACAACCGTAGAACTTACTATTAGAGACCAGAGTTCAGGAAAGGTTGTCTTACCTGCGATGTCGTCTATGATCACGAACGGATGAGTCCCGATCCCGAGTTGAGTTAGACCTCGAGCGGCGATGAGAGTGGTCCCGAGTTTCAAGGATGTCCGGAGAGCCGGGAGTTGGCGGGAGGTCATGACGTCTCCGTTTCCGGTGATGGCGTTGGTTGGCTCGAGACGACGTGCTCCGGGACCTCGACCGCGTCCGTTCGTGGCTCGACGGGGACCTCTTCTTCCTCTTTCCTTTAGGCATCTGCACAAACGAGAAGAACGTCAAACGATTAAATTCAAATAATAAGCGAGTCTTGAAAATATTTCTAACCTACTATGGTGGAATGTGAATACTACAGCAAGCAACTTCTTTCGAGTTTGAGATTAAACACCAACCAAGAACACGAACTGTAAAATAATAATAGTGCAGCTAATGTACCCCTACAACCTACAATTCTGTCTGTCAGTTATCTGGCTCTGCGTTTTTCTACTACATAGTTCTTACATCAAGCTCAAGCTTCATGCATGATGAGTCTACGCCATGTCGTTCGTAAGTCATAACATTCCTCGCAAATGCGTAGCTGGTACCAGTTAGTCTTTAGTCTGGCAGAGAACTTTGTGTAATAGTAATACTGCTGACAACATCTCCGCTGTATGCTGTACGTCATATTATAAATTGAGATGTGAGGTGAGAGCAGACCTAAGAGCCAAGTTATAACTGGCGAATATTCGGAAGACTGATGTGAGTCTGAGTCAGTCGAAACTTATGAAATTATGAGCTAAAAGTTATGAAGTTCGCGGATTTCTCCCGTTCCCGTAAGCTTCATAAGTTGAACATGAGATATGAAGTTATGAACTTATAAGCCTCTACGGGAATTGACCTAATATTCAAATTAATTAGGCATCTAGCACCGAAGTAGTTCATACTCTGTAAGTACTCTCTTAAAACATTAAACATTCACATTAATTTAAACCGTTTCAAAGCAGTTCGGACTTCGGACCATAGTATAGTAATACATTATACACGTTATGAGATAATAGGTTATGCGAATGACAAATGATGGCTGCTAATGAACCAGACGCTAATCTTAAATGCCCAAACCACAAAAGAGTCAACAGTCAGTTCTGCGTCAGAGTGGGCTGGCGATCAGCGATAGTCAAGGCCAACGGTCGTTTTCCTTTGGTTAAGTGAGTGACCGGCCGGGTTCAAGCCCAGAAGAACAAGTTATCTACAGTTACGTACAACGACGGTTTTGAAGAGCTGGACAGCCCCTTTCAAGAAATCCACAGTCACGGCTGATGGGAATAGATGGGAATGGCTCTGGGGAAGGGCTAGTAATTTCGGACACTCTCCAGTGACGAGGATGTCCAACGGATTCGGAAGATGGAGCTCAAGATCCGCGCTTTCACTATAATTATTAATTAGCAATTACCAGCTTCATTAACTACCACTTCGGAAGGTATATTTAATTCAAAATTAAATAAAGTTTCGAGAGGATCGTGATAATGGATAAGTTCAAGCTTCTTCAACTTCTACGGTATGGATTCAGCAACGGTGTGACTAAATTATACCAGCCAACAACCCATCACAAATAGCTGACACCCATCCGGCGCCGTGTAATAACTTTGCTGCGTAGAAAGGAAACGGGCAAAATAATTATATTCATTTGTGTGGCTGTTTAGACTCTGGACAAAAGCACGGTTAGATAGGTTAGCGATAAGTGGTTGGCGCCAAGTCATTAGATTTAAATCAAAATAAAGCATTATGTAAATGGTGGTGGGAGCAGTGGGTGCTTAAATGGGTGAGAATGTTTAGTCGAAGGGTTGGCGAAGAAAGAGCTTGGCTTTTTGATGTTCGAAGTGGAGCGGGGCGCTGGTTCAGGTTCTTACAGGTAGGTGCTGTCGAAGTCCAACCTTTTTTCAAAATGTTATATTTCTATAGTTGGATTTAATCTTTATTCCGTACTATTTCAGCTGTCAAAAGTGAATGAAAAAGGAAATTAATTTTGTTGCTCACAAGGCTATTGGTAAGCTATTATTAGGTTCGGGTATGTTTTTGTTTGGACTACCAGAAACTACTCTATACTAAATATTTAGGCATTTTATGCTATAACCTACGTTTTTTGTAGCATTAAAATTAAATACTTTTTGAAATTTTTGATCCGACTTACGTTCGGTTATACTTGCAGTATTGCAGCACATTATTTAGATCTACTATCAAACTATCGTGAATAGTTTATGAGTAGATGTAATTTCTCTGAATCTGAAATCTGAATTTGGTAAACTACAGAAACTCCGGTCCTTCTAAAGCTAAGCTGTTTAACATTATTATACCTTATACCTTAGTTTGTTCCTCTATTTAATTTTTCTTCCTGCTTCCGTCGATTGATCTTTGAGATGTGGATAAGGTATTGTTTTAACGAATTTGGCGTTATTTTGAGCCGAACGGACAAGCGGTGGATCCGTGAGACGGAGTGGAGGACACGAGTCGACTCAGCTCAGTCCACTTCCATCCTACACTTTCCTCCAACTTTTGAATTTTACTTTGTACTCCTTTCAAAGTTTATATACAGCTTTTTTGTTTTTGCTTTTTTTTTAAAAAAAATCTTATTCCAATAACAGGTCAACGGTTAAGTGTCAGTCAGGTCATAAGCAGAACCGAAGGCATAAAGGTAAGATACGTGGAAAGATAAAAGAACATCACCAAACATTTGAATGTTAGCCGGTTCTCATAGTAAGTACATACTAAATAAATCAATTTGCAGGTCATAGGTCGTAAATTACAGAACCTACGACCTAAAGGTCAAGATCAAGATGCCTAGAAAGAAACCCAACAAACGAACCCTGAAAACTGTGAGAAATTCGGGTAAACTCAAAGGTAAGTCCTAACGCACGTTATTACTGCTTGGTTGTTGGTGCTTTTTTGTTTATTAGTGAGTGAATACTTAATACTACTACTACATGGTACTACTTAATAATTTTGTATTTAATTCTGCACAAGAAATATTGGTTTTAGCATTAAATGTTTAAACGTTTAACTGACGGAGCAGCGGGCGCATAAAGTTTAGTTCAAAACATGCCTATGGTATGTAAAGCGTAATGCATATACCATATATTAGGTCATAGGTAGCTACTCTGCCACCATTGCTAAAATGAATTAACCAAAGCGGACAAGCATGCTATGCCAGTTTTTTTTTTTTTTTAAAAGGTTCTTATTAATCGGTCTATGCTACTTCTATAGGGCCTACTACAGTGTCGTATGCTGACTCTGGCAAAGATGACAAGAACACAGGATGTGAGATCTGCTCCGTCCCTCACCCGCCAAAAAGATGCCCGCTGATCCGAGGGAATGTTCGGGTAAATGACACGCCTGTCCTACCCAAGGCACTCCTGACACTCCCGGACGTCCTCCGGAGCCGGAAAGGTTCTAAGGGTGCCTACGAGATCTTTGCAAGGGAGGCCCTGTGTCAAGGCACACAGTTTGGTCCCCTTGTGGCTCCCACGTCTCAGAATCATAGCCCAGGCGCTCTGAAGGTGTGCAATATCATGTCAATAGTACTGTAGTACAAGTTGTGTAATAGAATTTCCCGATTTACAGTTATTCAAACAGAAAGTGCCTGTCCTATATTTTGACTCGAGGGACCTGAACCTTTGCAACTGGATGGTCCTCCTCCAGCCCGTCCCTGAAGATTCCCCGACTCGAAACTGCATCTGCTACCAGCTGGAGGGGAGCCTTTATTTTACGGTAACCCGGCAGGTGGATGCCGGTGAGGCATTGACCATAGGTCTTGCCCCGGGCTATCGAGCCTTAGTCGAAGGCAATGACAAAGCCCTTAGCTCTACGTCTACTATCAGCCTGGTTGACGTAGACGTAGAAGTGGAGCCCGAGGCCCCGATTCCGGAACATGATAACTCGACTGGCGTCCGGCGAAGTGAGCGGAAGCGGAAAGGGACGAACCTTGGAGACGACTACGTCGTTGAGCTCCCGTCCTCGCCGTCCAAGGTCAAGGCTGAAAGGGAGGACCTGGTACAGCTCAAAGTAGAGATAGACGATGATGAGGACTTTATTTGGGCCGAGGGAGGGATTGAAGAAGTTGACCTTCAAGGGCCACTTGTCAGCCCCTCAGCTTTCGAAATACGGAGGAAAGAGAAGCTCCGGCGTCTCGGGGCCGTTCTGGCTGCAGAAGAATGGGAGTGCAAGTTTTGTAATGCTATGGTAAGCTTTTGAAATTGGATGAATTTTAAAAATCTTTTCAAACTAAAATCTGAATCTTTTGTCTTAGTCTGACAAAATAGAAGACTTCTGCCTCCATCTCATCGATCATTACAAGAAGGTCGGAGCGGCTCGGACTGAGAAATCACGACTCATAAAGCAGACTCAGACAGCTGTACCTGACATTGGCCCAACTAACACAACCGTTGACACTGGCCCAACTCATCCAGACAAAGAAAATAGTGATTCAGATGATTCTGGTCAAGAAGAACCAAGTTCAGAGGTCAATACGGAAGTCGGTGATCTAGTTGATGAGACCGGGGTCCCGAAATATCCCTACACTTGTGACCTCTGTGTCAAGAAGAGGTTCTTCAACCGGGCCGAGTACCTTATTCGTCACCTGCGAAAGCACGTGGGAGACTACGTTTGTCATGAGTGTGGGCTGGTAAGTGTTGAAGCATTGACGGACTTGAGTCGCATTAATTGTCATATCTTCATGCCATGTGTTTTTTCATGTCAGCTGGTTCGGCCAGTGTTTGGTGAGTCGCACGTGTGTCAGGATCAAGAGGATAGAAAGCAGCATGGCCCAGCTCGTTCCGCTCGTAAGAAGCCAGTGAAGGTCTCACAGTGTACCATTTGCAAGAGGCCCTTCCGAACCGCCCGTGACCTCAATCATCACTTGCAGCGGAAACATGGGAAGACTTACAATTGTCCGACCTGCACCCGGATCTTCGTCTCTGAGGAGAAGGTCCAGGATCATTCCTGCAAGGGCAAACCCGCCGCTCCAGCCGATCCCATTCTTGAGGTCTACGCCTGTGAAATCTGTGCCAAAACGTTCCCGCTCCTCACGGCACTGGAAAAGCACTTGCGGCTCCATGGCTGCACGATTGCATGTTCCATTTGTACGAAGGGCCTAAGTCATAACAAGCTCAAGGCTCATATGGCCATCTGCGAAACAGTAAGTTCTTCTCGGTTCATCCCCAGTCTATGAATTTGAAGGCCACGCACTGACCCTACAGTATTATATACTATTTGTTGCAGCTTCAAGCCTTCAGCCAAGGTGAGCTGGATCCGCTCAAATGTCCAACCTGCCATGAGCCTTGTACCAGCCTTCAACTCTTTCGAGATCACATGACCTCACACACTCATCCCTTCATGTGTCCCAGCTGCACGCTCCGGTTCCCTTCCAACGCCGAGGTCAAGGGTCACGAGTGTCCGGCCTCATTCTCCTGTGATGGCTGCTCCACCACCTTTGACAAGTTCGCGGCTCTCAAGAAGCACTTTGGGACTGAGCATCCAGAGGCCGAGTACTTTTGTTTTGAGTGCGCCATTCCTTTTGTGACACAGGTGGGTCAAAGGTCATGGATCCATAATCTATAGAATTTGTTTAGGGTCAGACTGTGATTACCTATCTTGTATGGCTTTTTGAAAGGAGGGACTGGCCGGCCACCGTACCTGCGACTTTGACCCCACGATCTCAGTTGATCCTTCCAAGCCGACCAAGAAGAAGCGCAAGAACTACCAGGACGGGAACTTCATGTGTGAGAAATGTGGGGCCTCCTACAATAAGTGGAGCTCACTCAAGACGCATCGGCAGACGCACGGGCCAAAGCGCTTCGCCTGCCGGACCTGCGGCAAGAGCTTTCATAGGCGGGAAATGCTGGCGGAGCACGAGTTCGTACATGAGCCGGCCCAGGTAATGCTATTTTGTTATATCGACATTTTGATTCATTTCTTGATTATTAGCTTTGCAGGCTTTTAAATGTATTCTTATTTAATTAGAATTATTTTAAATTAATATTTAATGTTGGTATTTAGTTTGAATGTCCGGAGTGCGGGAAGAAGGTAAAGTCTAAGAAATCCCTGGAAGTCCACTTGAGGATCCATTCCGGAATCAAGAGATTCCAGTGCCAAGAGTGTGGAAAGGTACGAACATCACTAATATAATAACTAAATGTACACCAACAGACCTTGTATTATTCCCTTCCTTAGGCCTTTACACAGAAGGTAAATCTTATCACGCACCAAATGACGCACGTCCCAACGGCGGACAAGGGCTTCATCTGCCAATACTGCTCCAAGAAGTTCTCATCCAAAGAGTACTTGGGCTTCCACGTTCAGGCCCATGAGACGGGCCGGAACCAAGTCTGCGACCTCTGTGGGAACTCCTTCGTGAAGGCCCATATGCTGATGCAGCACAAGCGGGCCGCCCACGGGACCCAGCGCTACAAGTGTGAGTTCTGCTTGCTCGAGGTCAAGCAGAAGCACTCCCTCCGGCGCCATCTGGAGAAGCGTCACGGCGAACTCTCGGAGTCCTGGTCAGCTGAAGGTAAGGCTAAAGACTACTTGACCCCTGACCTATGATCCGACCTTTTCATGCCTTACAGGCTATTTGGAGTCTCGGTTCGAGCCTGGAGACGGGACTTTCGTTGCCCCGGTTCGAAAGAAGAGCCGGCGGTCTAATGTTTCTGACTCAGAGTCCGAGGAAGAGGTCGTAGAGGAGCATTGTTTGGAGGAGCTGGTCCTGGAGACAGATGACCCCGGGGGTGACCCTCACCAAACCCAAAAAATGGAGGCCATTCTGGGTCAAGACGTGGAACCACATGAGGGTTTGGTTGAGCTTGACGGAGAGGAGCTACTCTATCATTCCGAGGAGACGATGCTCATGAACGAACCCGACGGGGTCATGCTCATACAGATGGAGGAAGGCGGTGAGTCCACATTTACAAGCCACAAACTTATGTTTTTCTGTTAATTTACCCATTGACCCTTGAAATGCCTAATACTGTTTTCAGGGGACTTTGTCTTTGCACTTGCATCAGAGACCGAGGAGATCCTTGTCCAGGACGAGGATCAGGTGGAGCTCGAGCTGCTGGATGACCAACATGAGACGGATATATAAATTAGAGGTTTAACTTGATTTTCCTTTGAAATTACGTTTTTTTTTGTTCTAGTTTTATACAAATCTTCTCCCACCACCAGTTATCACATGTTATCAAGTTAGGCTCACCGTCCTTTAAAGCTGATAACAGAAAAGGATGTTGGAATAGGAGTTTATCGAAATATTTAGATAATGATTAGCATAGCTAAGATTACCATTGGAATGCCCGGTAGGTAGTACCTGATGCTAATCTAATGTAAATACTGTAAATATTACAAGAGTTTAATTTTTGTTCAGTCTAATAATGAATTTAATACAAGCATTCTGTCAGCGGATTCCAATACGGCTTACTGTCTACATTATTTATGGAAACGTTGAAATTATGACATTCAACAGAAGCATAGCTTCGTATTTCATAATCCAGTGTCTAGTCAATTCAGCAGCAGGTAGGAAGTATTCAATCGAATTGTTACTTATTGCATAAGAGTCGGAACTTACATTTAGAGGTCATATAATCGCAATGGACAACTTGGAACTGTTGGGACAAGACCGTAAGGAGCGCTTCAGCTATCTCCTGGACACGGGGATCAATAGTGACGTTGTGTTCCGAGTTGGGTGGCCAGCAGAGGAGATTCCAGCTCACAAGGTCATTCTAGCTTCCCAGTCTCAAGTATTTGCGAGCCTTTTTGCGGAGGACGAGGCTGAGGACACTTTCGAACTTCCTGATGATCCGCGAGACTTTCGACAATTCTTGAAGGTAAACTACGCGGCTTAGGATTGAAAATATGACTTTGGGATGGCGCTTTCGAAGTTCGGTAATTCATGTTGCCTTTGTATTGCAATTCTGAATCCAGTATCTGTACACTGGAGAACCTCCAAGGATTGACGTACGAGACACTGTGCCTTTCCTGACCTTGTCGTCCAGATATGGAGTCCCGGCCTTGACGGCCTGGTGCTACAAGCTGCTAACTGTTGGCCGGGCTCTCTACGGCAATGTCGAAAGGTTCGAAAAATGATGATTCCGAATTCCATAATGCTTCATTGCGCTCAAAATCCCAATTGCATACTCTTTTTAGTCCCAGCCTATCCGAGTCCGAAATCAAATCGGAATTCGAGGAACATTGGTACGTCCAGCCGTCCACAGTCCTCCAGAGCGGGTTCTATCATATTGCAGAAGGCTGTGCCCGCCTCTTTCGGCCGCTCTACATCAAGCTGGCCTACTTCTGGAGTGCCACGGTGGTCCGGGACCTCACTGACCCGCGGCTCACGCATATTGTGGCTGAGGTAAAATTTTGGTGTACAAGAAAGGTTATAGTTGACCAACGCTTAGCAGTATTAATTCAAACATCTTTTTGAACGCTTTCAGCCTGATCCGGCACAATGGGCGGCGGACTTGGTGGCCCGCGCCCAGCATGTTCCGGTTCTTCATCCAGAGGCAGTCTGGTCATGTCACTAGACCCTGTGGCCTGCTCGGAGAGTATTATAAATACACACAGGGTGAATACAAGGGTCAATAGTTGAAAAGCTAACCCAAGCTATGTAATTATTAACGTATATTGGTATTACATATGTACATATATTTATTGTGACACTAATATTTAAGCGTGTCTAAATTATATTATGTACTATTAAATATACTATTAAATATTTCACACAAATATATAGTACCCATCAAATAGCTAATTAGTTTGAGAAATTACGAATTGCTGCAAATAAATCATCTTTATACTTTGAGGTTTGAATCTGACAAAACTAGTATGTATGAGCGTTTATTACATACCTAACTTAAATGCAGTAGTATCTTTTTTTTTTTAGCTGTAATTTAAACGATCACCATCTAATTCGAAATTTCTCACCAATTAAAGCAGATTTCCGCACCAATTACATCAAATTACTCACCAATCATTTGAAACTTAATAGAGCGAAAGGTTTTTTTATTTTACGGAATTAAAGTTGTCTTATTTGAACTATTTCAAAACCTTGGTGAGGAAATCTGCACGAATTGGTGAGAGATTTCGAATTAATTGGTAATCGTTTAAATACCCCTCTTTCTTTGGCTGCATTCAGGTAATTGTTTTAGGTTAATGTTAAATGCGGGATTTATTTGACTGTAATTTTAGTAAGTTTTAGTGAGAAGGGGCTTGGTGAGACCTGCTATGGGTTTCGTGCTATTATGCCCGGGTTCTTCTAGCCTTCAAAGTCGGAGCATTGACCCTGCGCCGCCAGCCAGGGAATCCCTACGAAAATAAAATCAATAATCTTCTTGTGATTCCCACAATATTGGGTGACCTCGGTCATCCCGCCTTTATCTTCTTCATCTGCTCATCAGTCGTGCCAAAGGTCATACTAAAGGAAAACGTCCTCTTCATGTGTTTCAAAGGTAAGGATTCCTATTTGCGGTCTCCATTTATTTTCACAATAAAAAACCAAATAAGAATAACATGGTCAAAATACAAATAAGGCGAATGTCTTTTTGCTATATTCATTGAAAGGAGAATATTTGCATTCGTACTGATTATTGATTATTTATATGTAAATATCAACTCACGTTTCCGCGTCCGCCTTTCTGTTTCGCATTTAGTTGCTAGTATAAATCAATATTTACTAAATCTATATTTGATATTTGATATTCGTTGCAGGCATTACTATGTTGTCCTTACTCCGTAATCGGGATCTGCGGAGCCTGTAGAGTGTTAACAGTTAACAGTGTTCTGTCCCTGGCCTGGTCATGTGGTCCAATGTGGTCATGGAGGAAGAGGTAGCAGAGGAGGTCCCGGCGGGTCGGTGGAAACATGCCATGGCCCTTGCCAATCATGACATCTACATGTACGGCGGGAAGGCGGGCCCAACTGCCTTAAAAGATTTCTGGAAGCTAGAACTACGTAAGGGAGGACATGTCAAGTGACATAGACTTGACAATATGTACTTAACGATATTTTGATAGGCGGAGGTCACTGGACGAAACTCAAGCCAAAGAACCCGCCGCCTACACTACAGGAGCAAACCGTGGTTCACCATAATGGGTCTCTTTACATGTTTGGTGGGGAGCTGGGCCTCACAAACAATACGCCGTTATGGATTTACAGTATTCAGGTAAATGTCAAAGTTTCTTGAGTGTTTATTACTTGATGAAGTTCAATAATACTCCAATAAAACAGGAGAACTCTTGGCGGAAACTGGAAAGTGACTGTAAGGCTCCGCTCGGGCGTCGGGGTCACATTGCAGGCGTACATTCCGGCCACATGTTGGTCCACGGGGGCTATCGGGACTTGAAAGGGAGCCTTGGTGATGTTTGGGCCTTCCATTTCGGTAAGCCACACACATTGTGCATAAAGTCAACCTTGCCAAAAATAATTCTATCTTTCTACGCCAATAGAAACCGAATCCTGGCACCTCTTCTATCGTCACATTCCGCCGGCCTGGTACACGTCCGTGCCCTCGGCTCGTCACAACCATGCCGGCATCGTCCATGCCGGGTCCCTCTACATGTTCGGCGGGATGTGCAATCTGGAGGAGCGGGGTGACTTTTGGAAGTTTGACATCGGTCAGTACTATTAGAATTATTACATTGGCCGGCTCCTGTCATTTAACCGTACATTACAATTATACAGGAAGACGAAGCTGGACCCAGCTGAAAAGTAAGCCTTGTCCAGGGCCCCTCAGGTCCCCTGCCATCACAAAAGCCCTTGGTTCCCTCTTCCTGGTCGGCGGGGAGCGGAACGGGAAGCCATTGGATGAGTTCTGGCGATTCTGCCTTGGTAGGTTTGTACCAATTTGTAAAATTGTATTTTTGGGGTTCAGATTCAGTGATCTTGACCTTTGTTGTATCCAGATACTGAACTATGGGAGAAGATCACGTTCCATGGCTGCAAGCCAAGTCCCCGTCACTTTCCGGCCGTCCTCATGCTTCCAGCCGTAATCAAGATCCGGAGCTCGGCGGACGAGAATTGCTATTGGTGGGACTATGCGGCAACCGTACCGGAGCTCAAGCCTAAGCCACAGGTCAGGCGGCCCTCCGGCCACTACCAAGCACTGGGCTCTCAGGTCGAAGAGTGCGGGCTCGAAGACGAGTACGAGGATCATCCGACAAGACGCTCCGAGTCCACAACTTGCTTTCGAAACGGTATGAATACACGTTAAGTTCAGTTAAACCTCAAAATGAGTCAGAGTTCAAGATTTTCTCTATTTTAATTTACTATGTACTAGTTCCGGCCAGCACTCGAGTCCAGAAGTCAAGCTCAGTCCGATTTTCGGACTTTAAGCAAATTTCCAACTCGACCTCCGACTATTCCTCCATGGAGACGCTGGAGGAGCTAAAGCGGGTTGGCTTTGAGAATCCCAACTACGTTGGGCCTCCCGAGTTCATTGAAATGCAGGCGCTTGTAGGTAACGTCAAAGGTCAACGTTAGAATTAGTCAGAACTTAGGCTGAGTAGTCTAGCGTACTTTTAAAAAAGTCATTTTTGATATTAATTCTTATTATGTGTTATTTCTGCAGACGCGGAGGATCCAGAAGGTTGTGAGTCGGACTCCAAGTACGAGGTCACGACCCCAAACTACTTGCTGGTTGTGGGCGGGTTCGAGTCACAAAATTCCCATATTTTTAACAAGAAACTTCCGATCTGGAGACTCCGGGTCAGCCAGGAACTCTTCAATACGGAAACAGGTCTCCGGGCTTAACAAAGAATACCTTATGACTATACGTACTACTTTACTACCACCTTGTAACTTTAATTAAGCTTTAATCGTAACTTGACGTTTACCTTTGACCTTTAACTTGTAACACAGAGCTGCCAAATACAGAACAATTTCCTTTTGATGTGAAACCCGAACTACAATGTGTGGGGCCTTGTATTTGCATGTAATTGGCATCGAGATCAAGAGTCACATGGTCCCGTCTAGTAACCTGACCTTATTCTTGAGACCGAATCAATGAGACATATGACCTGACTTTTCCGGTGCAGTAGTTTTACGTACGTTTTGCAAAGAATCAGTTTTTAGAAACTCTTTTCAGAAATCATGTCATTCCAGAAAGATAGAGGGCAGAGGCATAAGGCACATCAAAGTCATATGCAGGTACATACATACATGCAATAGCTTAACATACGGGTAGATCTCAGATCTCAACTTTAAAGGATAATTCGAAGTCGGAGATGTTGAGCTAATTTTGAAATGCTTAATAAAATAAATGAAATCATATTTTGACGGCATGTAAATAATCTACTCCCAAAAAAATACCATAATAATGGTGGTTGTATTTACCAGGTTTTAAAGCCAGACTGGTGAACCAGAAAAAAAACAATGACAAATCAACCAAAATAAACCAAAACCAAAAAAAAAACTAAATTAACACCAATACATATTAGAATTTGGAAGCATTAATAATTTATACCTTGAAAATTGAAACATTTTTTCTAAATATTAAAGTTACTTTGGCAAAGCACCATATTATTGCATTACCCATTTTAGGTATTGTATTGTAGATACTAACTACATTGATCATTTTGTTACCAATAATAGTACCAAGTTTATTAATTTAAATTTTACTTGGCAATCCATATAATTTCTCTGTTGTAAAACAATGCCAATTCTATAGGCAATTTCTGTAACTTTTCATTTTTGGCAACGAGGACTGTGCAACAGAGCGGTTTATATTTTATGAGCTTGTCATTTGTCATTAATCGACCCGGTCGACCATGAACTCAGTAAAAGCCGAAACTTTAAGCAGTATATTGACAGTGTACAGCACAGCCGGGCTAAAGACCAAAGACCATGCCAATAATCTTCTATCTACTATTATAAAATTATAACAGACTCTAGGCTGAACGCACGATTCCAGACATATTTCTCAACCTACGCCTACCAAAAA